>JAADJF010000182.1:0-34621 GCA_012932015.1 Fusarium acutatum | reverse complement strand
CTCCCCCGCCTCCCCCTTCTGGGTCCCCTCCCGGAACAGGTGGGAGCTACGGTTCGGTATGTGGCATAGATGCCGAGATATTCAGCTCGCATTCTACAAAATATCTTCCTCTTCGGTATATGCTAATATTCGCAGGTTCCCCCTCCCCCAGGCCTTTGATTCTTGATTGGGTCACCCATCACCAAAGGGGAGCCACAGAATTACAGATCTTGACAGAAAAGCATGCCGCTGGATATGGAATTCCATGGCTATGTACGTGAACGCTCCAGTTTACATTGCAGAAAGAAAGAGTGTTGATTCAGGTCTCGTATGCGATCACGAGCTATTTGAGTAGGAATCTACATCGAACCATCTTTGTATGGATGCGATTGAAAAATAGCAGTATTGCTTTCCAGTAGGTCGCAAAGTTGGTTTTTAGGAATGACATATTGCAGGTCGAAATACATTACACTCGCAGTGAAGAAGGTGACGTTTCTTACTAAAGTATATTTACTATCTGACAGACCAGGGACATAGCGTTTCTAATGGCTCTAGCTTGTAAAAGTTGTAGATACTAATATGCAGCGTAAGAATTAGTCATTAGTTCTTATATTAGCAAGTTTTACTCTGAAGCTGATGAATTCTGAGAACTCGCATGTGGTTCAGCATGATGCGAGGCACCTAGTGACCGTGCCCGATGAGGGGCCCGTTTCCTTATCGATAAGAGAACCAACACCCATCCTTGTCGCATCGCACGTAACCTTGACATCTAGACATGCCACCTACATACGACTACTAAATACACTTAATTATCACGATCGCTTTACAGTGTAATAATTGCCACGAGAAGAAAATGGCAAGATGAGCCATCAGCGATATCCATCCCACGATCCAGTCAAGGAGCCCCATTCTATCTCGCTCAAAGTGCTTCGGTGAGCTACCTAGCGATATGAGTCCAGGTCCAGATGGCTCCGAGCTTTACCTAGGTAGCTAACGTACAATCAACTTTAAGACTGTCGCGCCCGTCGCTCGTTACCCAATACCCGATCGATCCGCCCTCCTCAGTAGGCGCATCCATCAAATCAGCCCCGATCCCTGCTTCGCTCGCGTACCATTCCGAAGCTACCTCGAACCCATCTCCTTTCCTTCTCAGTCCCGCCGTCAACCTTCCAGTATCCTTTGGTTCAGCATATGTCGGCGAGACTTTTAGCTGCACTCTTTGCGCGAACAATGAACTACCTATAGATGCTGCCAAAAATATTCGCGATGTGCGCATCGAAGCAGAGATGAAGACACCTGGTATGGGTGCTGTTCAGCGCCTTGAGCTTGGCCCCTCGAATGGCCAACCTGAAGTTGATCTTGAGTCTGGAGGTACCTTGCAGAAAGTGGTCTCGTTCGATCTTAAGGAGGAGGGTAACCACGTGCTTGCGGTAACAGTGAGCTACTACGAGGCGACAGAGACAAGTGGACGAACAAGAACTTTCCGAAAGCTTTACCAGTTTATCTGCAAAGCTTCACTCATCGTGCGGACCAAGGTGGGTCCCCTGAACTCCAACAACACTCAAGAACACGGGCGATGGGTGCTCGAGGCGCAGCTGGAGAACTGTAGTGAGGATGTGGTGCAGCTGGAGAAGGTGGTACTAGATACGGAGCCTGGGTTGCGGTATCGAGACTGCAACTGGGAGGCGAGCGGCAGCGAAAAGCCGGTGCTGCATCCGGGCGAAGTGGAGCAGGTTTGCTTCGTGGTTGCGGAGGACGGCACCGAGTCGGGTGTGGAAGTGACACCGGACGGGAGGATTATCTTTGGATCATTGGGAATCGGATGGAGAGGTGAGATGGGAAACAGAGGATATCTGGCTACTGGGAAATTGGGCACAAGACGAGCCGCAGTACGATGAAGAGATCTCTCCAAAACGACGAATGGATGATACCCGCAGCATTCAGTTGCTAAAGGCGAGGACGCTATGACTCCTCAACACGACATTTTGTGATGATCTTCCTGTCTATCCCCCAGTCCACAAAGTTCGATAGTCTATGGATGTCCAGGGCCCAGGGCTGAACAGAGTGCTCTCAAGCCGATCTCGCTTGTGAGCCGTGTCTTAAACCTTATCTAAAGGCGTTGACACACTAGATGCCATACAAGCATTTGTCTAAGACCTGGGAGCTAATGGTAAAGGCCATTGTTCATCACCAAGACATTCTACTTCTTGTTCTTACTAGTGTTTCTGATTTGAGTGATTGACGGCAGGGGGGGATTCATCACGCCCAATTGCCGATTACGTCTTGCTGTTACAGGAGCACAAAAAAGGAGTTGATGAGTGGCCATGATGTCGACAGTATATGACTATTTCATAGTTGAACCGTCATCGACTTCACAGCAAGACCCATCCTCGTCGGGCGACTCAATATGAGCTGCATGATTCCATGAGACAAAGCTGTGACACTTTTTGTATCCGTAAGAATTTGGGTATTGCAACTCGGTGCAGGGGTTGAAAAGTATGTCACTCCAAAAGTAATTAGTGATAGCAATGGCACTGACTATTTGCTGGAAGAGTCACCTCCAGTACTCAAAGTACTATAGCGTAAGTGTTCCATGAGGGGGTTGACGAATGGTGTTTTGTATACAGAATTGAGCAATAGAGCTGATATCATATTGCATCGTTGTAATGTGGAAAATCGAACTGAAGAGACTAGATCGAGTTTCCGAACGGTGATGACCGTCTTCTAAATGATACCTAAATTGTTCGTTCTGTTTTAGGGAGTGTGGGTATACGCGAATCCTGAATAGTTGACTCACGAGTAGTCTGTGTGTTCAGATTTTGTTTCAAATCAGACTTTCAGAGTACGTGGTTCCTCCCTCGAACCACTTTGTTTCAAGCTCGAAAGATTCTCTTCAGAAGCAAAGAACGCCCCGGGGGACTAGGATAAGGAGGCCATGGCGATCGACCGGGATGAGCGAATATCAATCGAAACAACGCATCACACTAAGATCGATGATAGCCGCATTGTTGTGGCACGTACTATCGTAGATAAGGGACCAATGGCCAGGTACGTAACACACGGTCCAACGTGGAGAGCGACCTGAAACAGACGACGCCGTCGAGGTGTAAGTGTTGTGGGCGGATGGGATGGCGGCATTAGTATGATAGTGACGGCCATGCGCTCAGGCCTAGCTTAGTTGTTCGGCACTTTACCTGACACTCATCATGCAGACCGATGAAGGACGAGTGCTCCAAGAGATGAACAAGGACGAAGCAACGCCTTACTGCGAGCTTGAAAATTCCAAGCCTAACTGGAGCCCCCTAGTGTCAGATCGCGGTCCAAAAGAGAGCTGAAAGCCCATGCGAGCAGTTGAAGGGAGCATAAGTGGCTCTGTAACTCTATGAATACTAATCAAGAAAATAGAGCTCGGCTTGCGTGGAAACATGACGATAGGCGCTTGAAGGGAATTGACATACGATGTACGTATTACAATATCCCTTCGGTTCGTCAGATATGGCTGGCTATACTATGTGACAAGGTGAGTTATCACCTGTCAGAAGATCGAGTTTGTATTAGATTCGGCTCATGACTTGCTAAAGATAGCAACGGATTAGGCCATCATAATATGATCAACTTGAGCTGGCCCGATGACATTCATGCTCTGTCAGATTTATATGAGTCCTCTGAATTTAGTAGCAAATAATCCGTATCCAGGTTTAGATTTGAGTGTGGCTAGACAGTCCCTGAAAGTTAATTCAAGGCGAAAAGTGCCAGGGCTGAGTAGGTCCCCAGTCTAAGTTTCTTCATATTGATCCTGTTTCTTTCTTGATTTCCTGTCTTGTCGATGGTGACTTGGATATGGCTCTTGGATTGGCCAACGCAGGGCCCATGTACACATACTTACTGTACAAACGAAGATGGAGTGGAGGCGGGTCGACTGTCGTCTATCACCGTCAATGCTCCGTACCTGCATCACAACGTGGCTCGTGCTTTCGTATTCCATGAGATCCGTCAGGGGCATTTGTCGTTGGCCCTGACTTTGACCTAGGTATGTCAGGAGGCTTTTCTTGGCCACTGCCCCTAGACTATAAACGCTGGTGCCAAATTTGGCAACGCCTCAAAAGTCAATTATTAGGCCCAGAATCGAATATTCACTGGGAAGTATCACTGAACTTGAGCCTCTCAAGAGTCATGAAACAGGGAGAAGAAAGGGGGGTTGAAAGAGAGATTCGTGTTTAATTGAGCAGGAGTTGGAAATATTAATAAGGAAGTACGTCGTTCGATCACAACCCTGCCTCAGGGACGGCGTCAAATTCTGTAAATGGCAAGAGTTGTCCATTTCCATCAACAAGATCTACAGGGTTTTGTCAATTTTGGGATTCGAGACGGGCAACCATCAGCGTCTGACCTGCCTCCCTTGTACAACTCGACCGTCGATCGGGAGGAACGATGTCAGGGCAGGCCTTGGTATCTAAGGTAGGTACGTACCTATGTTGGGTTGTACCAACAAAAAGCAAGAGCAGACTCAAAAATGTCCGTTTACTTCTTGCATTGTTTTTCAGCTCCCATTGCAGCAAACATTGTGGAGAGACGCTAACTATCACAGACGCCGTCTCTGAACTACACCCACACATAGCGTCAAGGTCCCATTGAGTAAGTCGGATGGAGACACAACTGACGTAGGCGGCCGAATAACGTCTGCCCTGCATCATGGAAGAATCCAGGAAAAAGCAATGCCCCTCATGATATCCCAGAGATGCAATCAGGCGAAGGGTCATAAATTGAATGATATGAATCACAAATACAAACAGACAAGGCAAAGTACCTAAAGAAAGATCAAAGTCGTTCTCAGTCCCCGCCAAACACGATCTTGATATGTGTAGCGTTTCCGACACACCCTCCACACATTGTCCCCACGAAAACGGTGAGGACGGGACAGTGGTCGGTAATAAACAAGGACAAGACACTGAGACCCCAATCGGGGCTTTATTCTTCGCTCACTTGATTTGGGCTTCATGGGTTCACATCCTTCTCCCGTCGATTGCTCATTAATTTATCACGGTGTGCTCCAGAGAATAGGCACAAAGCACTTTATCCAACACCCGTACAGCCTTTACGCAACCCGTGGCTGACTTCGGCCGGGGCGATACAAATGGGGATCTCGCACTTCAATGGGGACTGAACACCGGCCCAGACAGACTCACACTCAAACCAAGACCATCCCTGACCGTGTCCCGGTTCTGTACGACACAGGACTTTGTCTCACGCTCTTCGCCGGGTTGTTCGTGCCGCTCAGGAACATAAGGTACCTAAGCATGTAGTGAACTGTATGTAGGTATCTGTACAGCACCCTTAAGAGGCCATCCGTCATTTCAAAACGACAGCACATCATGCTGTTGCTGCACTGACAGTTCGGTTTGACCGATATCAAGCACAAAAGGGGGAGATCACAGAACAGGACAACTCATCAAACGCCATCGGTGATGAGTGCCGTTTTCCACCTGTCCACTGCATCAAGCATGCAGCTGGGTGAAGCATGTTGATGTAGACGGATACAGTATCCTGCATACATACGCAGGCACGCCCAGCGATACATACAGATTGTTGACGCCTCATGTCGTATGCAGTGTTGCACCCGCAGCGTGGCCGCCCCGTCGGGACCGTTACCTTTGCGATATAATTATTCTAAGTTGAGGACTGTTGTTTCCTTTGTATGTCCAGAAGGCAGACCTGAACCCATGGTCGATAAGCACTTCAACCAACATCCATCACCATCACTTGGGATGTTGGCTCGCTCAGCTAATGGGCACCCCAATTCTTAGCTGATGGAGCAAAGACGGCGACTAAGTGGGTATTGTTATGGGGACGGGAGGGACACCCATGAAGCCTGCGTCCTGGAGGTCAGGGGATAAGACCTGACACTACCTAGCGATTCCTGGCCTGCAGCATGATCGTGGAGCATACCACACGCGCGACTTTACATGTACACTGTACTTCGTACTGACAACAGACTTGAACGAGCGGTGGGGTGAAGAGCGCATATCCATATCCGAAGCATACTTGACGAATGCTAGTGCGGGCTTCGAACAGAGCACAATGGATGGGAGAAGGCATCAGTGAACAAATCTATTATGGCCCGCGGATCCGCTGGCGCTCGCCTGAAACCCCTGAGGCTGAAGGGTTGCCGGAAGGAAAAGAGAGAAAGCCGAATTGAATATGTATTGTGCTGCATCTGGATACGTGGATGGCCAACCGTTGATGGGTGCATCCATCGAATAGCAGTGCTTGGAAAAAGCGACGGCGTGCGCCTCAAGATCGACGGCTTGCTTGCTTGCGGAATCGGTCAATTTCCTTAGCACACCAAAAGCCAGTCAGCCAGCAGCTAGCTGTCAGGTACCTTGCAGCAGAAGTGCGTCTAGTAGATTTTGTTATTTGACTTGAGCGATTGTAAAGTGCCTTGATAAAAGGTTAGATAATAGATATTTGTTGTTGCTAGCTTGAGGGAAGCACATACATGGTCTGTTAAACAGCGATAGATTTTGTAGCTCACTCACTCACTTGCATGATCCATACAATGCCATGTATGTAACAACCCTTGTCGTCCCAGCCCGGTTTGTGGGATATACTCCTCTGCTGTAGTGATTGTTTGCAGTTCAAATGGAAGCCAGCGGTGAGTATCATAATAGCACCTAAGAGGAATGGATGGATGGTAGAAGTCGTCACGCTCCCAGCGGTTGAATATCAGGCGCACTTCTCAGTGGTTGGTCCCCAAAGAAAGAGGTCCCCCTACCACCCGACACTGCAACCCCACGGCTTTAGGCGTACGGACTATGTGGCAGCCCCTACGAGAGTTAGACAGCCATCCCGGGAAACCCCTGGACAGGCGCCCACCAAAGGAAGCTGCAGCTCGTTCTTCTCCAACTTTTTCGTGGATAGAAAGATTTGGGACCTGGACCCTAAATTCATCAATCAATCGCCCGCTCATCGTCTCCTCAGTCAGTCAATCACTCACTAAAAGGAGCCTCCTCCAGGTTTCTAGCGTGCGTCGACACCCCTGCCTGGTCTGGTCTGGTCTGGCCTGGTCAACATTCTGTGCTCCATCGCTCGCTGTCTTTGGTCTGCAAAACGAGGTATCCGATACCAACGTAAGGTTACAAGTACCTGTACTTCATCCACGTTCCTCGTTAGATAACCCAATACGGTACCTAAAAGTTACTGTAAGAGCACAGATCGACACTGAATCCTCGTTCTTTCTCCTGGGTTAGGTTGTGCCATTTTCTCATCTCATCCTTCTACTCTCTTTATCACGGGCTTTTTCCTTTCTACTCCTTCACTTTCTTCAACATTTTGGCTCGGTGGCTTTCTGGAGTTCTTGCATCTCCTTTTCCCCCTCCGTTCGGTTTTTAGCTGGCTCATCCATCCACTTTAAACTAACTTTTGGCTCCCGTTACGTACAACCAGGAGCGGCTCTGAGCGACTGGCTCATCGCTACACATACAGCATTGCTTGCTGCGTTTCCTCAAGCGCATCATCTGTACTTGCCGCATTCCGAGCCTATTGTCGACCCAATTTCGGCCTCGAAAAGCAACGGTCTTCGCTTGGTCGTGAGTCGCCCACAGCTGAGCTTACCGTTATCGCTGTCTTCGTACTCGCCTGATAAAAAAAAGCCCTGGTACTGGTCCTGTCGTTCATGACCTAACTGAAACCCCAGCAACCCGACCTGATTTTGTCTTGTCGATCGCCCACCTCTTCAGATCAAAACCACAGCAAGTCAAGCAGAATACACTGGCAACTGATCCGATAGCTTTTGCCTACGACCCTCCATTCGCTTCTGTTCCGCCCGTTTGTGGCCCAAACTCTACGATTGACATGTCATGGAGAACTCATCGACCCCTCTCGCCGACTATTTCTGGATCGCCGGCGTAGAGTCGGTGTCCTACCACGATCCCAACTCCCAGCCCGCCCCCGTTGTTGTTCCCGTCGAGTCTACCATTGTCGAGGATGGCGAGTCTGAGGATGAAGACACAAACGGCGACCAATCAAAAGCAAAAGCACGGCACTCACGCCAGGGCTCCGCCAATCGTCTCTCTCGGATATCTCTCACCGACCGTTTCTCCATACATACTCTCGACGAGACAGACGGCAATACCAAAAGCAACCGCAGCAGCGCCACTATTCGTGCTATAAACCCCCCTAATTTTGGTAATGCCAATGGTAATGGCAATGGCAGCAGCAGTACCAATGGCCAAAATGCCGGTCCCAGCGGCATCCTTGGTGAGGGCTCCATGCTGATGGGCGACTTCGACTTTGATAAGGCTCTGGTCAAATTTGCTGCTGAGAGAGAGGTATTTCTCGAGGACCTGACATTCAGTGCGGGCGCAAAAGTGCAAGCTCGTGCACCAATGGTGAATCCTAGGGCAGAGAGGATCAAGGCAGAGGAAAGCGACAGCGGTAGACTGAGTCCTCTCAGGAGCATTAAGGGTAGCATCCGCCGCAAGATGAGCTTTAGGGATATGAACAGTGTGCGCAAGCAACCCAGCAACAGGATTAGCACCAGTCGCGCAGGTTTGTTCTCGTCATGCTCTGGAGTTTGATCTTATCAAACTGTCAGACAAATACAGGGAGGTTCGCTAACTTATGATGATAGCCTCGATCCGAACTACGAGACGACTCAGCAATTACAACTCGGTAATTCCACCCCCCGAACCCCTTAACACCGACCCCGATATGCATCCTCTCAAACGACGCTTTGAACCGGTTCTTCTTGACCGATATCCTCCTCAGGAGGCTACAGATGAGATTGCTCGACGTGGGAAATTTCCTGACTACGTGCCCATGTTTGCTTTTCCCAACGATATTCAGATTGTTTCGTCCGATGACCGACCACGATCTACCTGGCATGGGTTTACTATGACTTCGGACGATAACTCCAAGCTATACGGTATAACTATTATCATCTGGACTGCTCTTAATGCTGAGGTGGCAGAGGAAGTGGAAAAGAAGTGCGAGCAATGGCGTCAAAGTCACATGTCTGAAGAAGAGCGGGAGCTGGCAGCCAGCTTGGGAGTTCGATTGGCTGGTGAACGCACCCATCTATCACAACTCCTTGCAAAACTCCCTACAATCCCGTCAGGCTCTCCAGCACGTGAGAGGCTCGAAGATGAAATTAGCACTGTGGAAGAAAAGATCACCCTCATGACGGACATGCTTAGGCCCCTGAGACATGGAGCCGCGTCTAAGATCGAGGGTCTCACTGCTGGCGAGAGCGGACTCTGGACGCCTCGCGCATATGGTATCTTGGGCCGAGACGCAGCCAATATGTCCTTCTGGAAAGAATGGCTTAAGGCTATCGTTACCCCCATGACAGATGGGGGTGTCCTGAGAATTCCCCCAAGCTCACCCAGCGTGGGACGCTGGCAACCCCTTGAGCGATATGTCGTAAACCTATGCACCGAGGCATTCAATCCCCTAGGATCCAAGACTCAGGTTGAACTAGGAGTGCGCGAATTGCGACTTTATGCTCGGAAGGAGGCAGACAACGAAATCCCTGGTTCGCGATCCATCGATCTCTACGCCCTCTTCCGTTGCTTGTCACTCGAGAACATTGTCGCTCTGTTTGAGTATGCTATGGCCGAATCCCGAATCATCTTCCTGTCCTCTCACACCAGCATGTTGCACCTCGCCTGTCATGCACTCGCAAACCTGCTATACCCCCTAAAGTGGTCGAGTATTTTCATTCCCGTCCTCCCTGCGCGACTTCTGTCGGCTCTCGAAGCGCCTTGCCCATATATCGTCGGCATTGAGCGACGTTACGATAGAATTGAACTGCCCGAGGACGATTATGTGCTCGTTGACTTGGACAAGGACACTATTGATGCTACATCACAACCCGTTCGACTTCCTCGTCAGGCCCGAAGGAAACTCATGTCTCTTCTGCAGGTCGCGGCGCCTCACAAACTGCGGTATGGAGTCACAACTGGACCACCTCCTTATGCCATGGAATCTTTCCCTTATGACGCCTTCTCCACTGAGAATGCCGCCCTTTTCAGATCCGCAACGCCCAAGAGCACCCTAGGCAAATGGGTGACCCAGAGCTCGTCGGGATTTGGCGAGCCAGACCCGCCAAATGAGGTCCTGCCACCACTGTTCAATGCTTTCGCTTCGGCCAAGGTGGACAATGGTAAATCGGACAGACCCAGCACAAGCAAGTCTGGTAAGACCAGTCCTCAGTCGTCTGTATCCCCTGTTTCAATAAACTTCCCGCCGATGCCCTCCACGCCCGTTTCTCGAAGCGACTCTGGCTTTGCTTTGGCGGCGACTCTTCGAGAGAAGCGCTCTGGACATTTTGGCGAAGAAAAGATGCGACGCAGCTCCTCCTTTGGCATTGATAAGCACCCGCCATACCACAAGCCAAACCTCCCCTTCCTCAACGGTCATCAAGCAAACCTGTCAATTTCAGCTATCTCGGTGGACTCTCAGAACTCCGTTGTTGGCGGCGGCGGCGGTGGTTACGGGAATGGATATGCACCTTCAACCTACGCACAGTCAACGCTTGCGGCATCAACTATCATGCCCAGTATGCAGATTCAGCCTGTCCGGAACACAGAGACAACAGTTTGGGTCGAGGGCCATTGCTTCAACTGGATCCCCAAGGACAACACATCAATCTGCAATATTTGCAATGACCATGCCGAGGGAGATGGCATTTACAAGTGCACAGGTTGCAAGATCTTCTCTCACGGCAGATGTCTCGGCCATGCTTCGCTTGTCTGCCCCGAGGCATTCCATCCTGACCGAATCCGAGCAGCTTTTGTTCGCTGTCTTGCAAGTCTTTTGTATACATACCGCAAGTACCTTGGACGACCTTCAAAACAGCAAAAAGCAAATGGTCAGCTGTATGCCTTTGATATGGATGGTTTTATCAAAAGTCTCCCGCATGATCAGCACGACTATGCTACTATGATGCGGGAAACACAGTGTAAGTTTTGGCCACACCTCTTGAACGTTGGAACGGTCTGAACACTAACTCTGAACTCAAAAGGCTTCAATGAGTTTATCCACGACCGAGAGATGCAGCCAGCCAATAACGCCTCGGTCCGTATATTTGACGAGATCATCATGGCTAAGAAGGCCCGAGGCCGTTCCGGGTTATCGACCGGTCTTTCCCGCCTTTCCACCATCCGTGCATCTCATGGCGCCTCTACTTACGGGGGCTATGCCCCTCCTCGAGGCAGCTCTAACAGCAAGATCCCTGCTTGGCTCGGTGACACGTCCGATCACATCTGGCGGACTGCATCAGTGCCGTTACCCAAGGGAAACTTTCCAGGGGAGTATCGAACAGTCGTGACGAGAACGCCTGCACGTCTCGATAGATCCTTAATGCGTGAGCCTCGTTCTATCCAAGGCATGCCTCGTGTAGAAGGGCGAGGTGCTCGCGGGCTCATTCGAAAGCAAGTTCCTAGCATGCTTGGCACAACCCCTCCTACGTGAGGATGAAATATTCAAGGGCCAATTACTTACATGAGGGGCTTCTCATGGCTGTAATTGTGCGATGACTACAAAACACAAATCATCCTCGCCTTGGGCAGGCAAGAAGATGTTCAATTACAGGACAGAAAAGCAAAATGAGGAGGGCCTATTGTGTACGATACCACGTTCTGTAATAATCAGTGATGGCGGGGAAGAGAAAAGATATACGACTCGAGTGCAAAGAAGTTCTAGACGAATAGAGCATGGAGAAGTCAAGGCCTTCAAGGGTGGAACTGTCAGATGTTACTGCATAGGCACGCACAGCTCCAAATGAGAAGAAGGTGGAGTGAAAGGAGGGAAGAGAGAGCATTGCATCTCGTCTATCATAGACACATATTGGATCCCCGATTTGCTCAATATGGCTGGATGCTTAGGTTCACCACTTCTCAACTAGAGCATACAGACGTACATGTGCATGGTAGTTGTCGTTAGCATACACATCAGCATAAGGGGCGGGACAGGAGTGCTGCACTATGTCAAGGCTTTGGAATTGAGGGAGTTAGAGGCTACGAAATTCCTACAAAGAAAGAAGATCGTTAATAACCACCCTATCCCTATGGGAATGTGAATCTAAAATGCACTTTGGTGCTAATCTTACATGTAAACCTTGCTTCTACAATCTTGTTGGTGTTCCACTAGCAAAGATATTCTCATCCTGTCCAGTCCTGACTAATATGATGCCGACACTTTTCTCGTTCTAAGTGGTCCTGCGCAGCTTCTCGGCTTTCTAGGCGTTCAGGTCCAGGTCCTCCCAGTGAATATCCTTGAGAATCTTTCCAACCAGAGTGGAATAACGCAAATGTCCGTTCACAAGGTTGCTAACGTCGTAGTTTTCGACACCATCTGCTCCCTGGATTCGTTGCAGGCCTGCTACGCCGAAGTGGATGTTGGATGTACGATACAAAAATCCTAAAAGATAGTCACTTTCTGAAAAGACGTTGATCAGCCGACCAGACACAACACTCTTGAGGGTCAACCAAACCCGGCTCTCCGAAGGAGCGGGTGTGCCCATCAAGACGACGGAATCGACGAGGCCGAACTGACGCCTCTCAGCAAGAACCATCAGACAAACATAGATAGCTCGGGCTGCCAAGCTGAACCCAATAAGGGATACAGGACGGTCTCCTTGAATCTTGCTGCGCATTACAGCGTCGGCCAGCACCGAGCCGGCTTTCTCGGCGCGCACCATGCCCATGCTCCAGGGGTTATCAATGATCTTGCTCACTTTCATGAGCTCCATTGGCCAGGTGGCTTCGATTAGGCTTGTGAAAACTATTTTATGTTAGTGCTTCTCGCAAATTATAAGAACTTTCGACGTACTTGTTCGCGAAGATATAGCTTTCTTGGCGGCGGCCCAGGCTGAACTTTTCCCAACCGTTTCGAGGGCAGTACCTATGTTGTTGAGGACGTTCATTTCCCATCGCAGAACATAAACCTCGCCATTATCTCCAAGAATCTTCCAAGGCCCAATGAGGTTATCCTTGTCTGTTACCCAACCATTCATAGCAATCACCAAGCGTAATCGTCGGCAGCTGGCTGGGATAGCTTTTGCATCAACATAATCCCCTTGAAGTCCTCCGCGGGTAGGAACAAGTCCAAAGTCCTGAATGTCTCGGGAGAACGACTCAATCATTTTCTCTGTGGGTCGTGCCATATAAATCCCAAGCATTGAACCAGTAGAAGGGCCGTTATCTGCCATAGGTCCCAGAAGACCAGCAGCGTTTGGAAGTCGTAGTCCGAGCCCACCATGGGGAGTTCCGATACCGACAGCAATGAGCTGTGTCCCAAGCCGGAAGGGTCCAGTCATGGCAGCGATTCGTGCCTTTGATTTTAGGACAGGCTTATTCTCATCTTGCTCCGGCTCAGACGCTTGCTCAATGGCTGCGTCGACTGCAAGCTGGCTGAAACCCTCCGCGATGCGCTTCTCTTCCTCATGAAGCACCTTCAGGGGGAGGTTCAGGGATGAGGTCAGGTTCAGAAGAGTCATGCGAGCATATGCAGTATACTCCTGAAGCGAAATAAGAATCAAAAGTGAGATGTGCAGCAACTGCTTGCGCTTATCGAGTGGTAATGTCCAGAGGGAAGTTGGAATAGGGGGGAAACGGCGAGATAGTTCGCGATCAACGTGATTTGAAGGGGCGCGGGGGGTACCTGGTTAACATCAGCTTTGAAAACACTTATATGCCTTCAATAGAGAAAGTCAACACGCCAAGGAACTTGTGTTAACCTACCAGTTGCCAGTGTTAGGCCTTCAACACCTCCAGTGCCTCCGCGACCACCCCCTCTCCCACCACGAGCCACGCGTCCACCTCGAACAGCTCGTGCAGTTCCACGTCCACGGCCACGACTGTTAGATTGAGAACCATTTGAATCCATGACACTTATATCGCGAAGACGCTGCAGAAAGATTGACTGCCACTTTCGGAAAAAGATAAGAGCTTCTTTCTTAAGCTCCCTCAGCTGAGGCATGCTGTTCTCCGAGTTCTCCTTATCTGGGGACTGGCTTGTATCAGCGGCCTTCTGCGATACCTTTGCTACAGGTTTGCACATAGAAGGAGCTCGAGGTTTCACATTCTCTTTTCCATTCGTCTTGAGTGACAAAGCCAGCCAGTGATGATGGCCGATATCGCCCAAGTCTCCCAGAGTAGGTGTGACAGGGGGAGAATCAAATATGACGCTGATGTCGTTGTGAAGCTTCTCTGTGATGGCAGTGATGAGGGTGGTCATATCGTTCTTCTCAGCCATAGAGATAACACCGGTCAGGTCAACTGGACGGCGAGGGACTGGACTTCCTCGTCCACCTCGAGCCATGATTTCGGTGTTTGGAATCCTGGAAAGCGAGATGACTGACTGATCTGCTTGAGTAAGACGGATATCTGACGATACTTCCTGTTGTCGATCTCAAACAGTCTTCTTTTCTTTTGTAGAGGTAAGTATCGTGATAGTATGGGTGCTTTGAGTGTTGAAGGATAATCAAGTTGCGTCAAGTTGTGGTATCAGTGAAAGGTGCAGACGATCAACACAACAAATGCCTGGGGTTAAGTTACTTCTCAGACCGAAATGTGTCTCGTGCTGGGCATCTCAACCATGGGAAACGTATAATCAAGTCAGTCAAACAGAAGTCGTAAACAAGTGACGGGCTCGATGCAATTTGGTATAGCAAAGCCGAGCGTACAATTAAAGAGAGCGAACAAAAGAACCAGAAGCAGTCGGTGACAACGACGGAAGTGAAGTTACAAACAGAGAATGGCCGGATGAGAATAGAAGACAGACAGAAAGAAGAAGAGAAGGCAACATGCCAAGCGGAAGGAAAGATACGGATGCAGTCGCGTGGTTTCCGCAGTAGATTTCTTGCTTTGCATGTTTACAACGCGGGTATAGCGAGGAAGAAGTGAAAGGAAGGAAGGAGTTATGGAAGAAAGTAAAATATAGAGGAAAGTGGGAAGGGAGGCGACGAGGTGACAATGGAAGGAAGTCAGGGAAGGCAGGAGTGAATGCGGTGCACTGCGGTGTACCTTCAGGATTATGCTTCGCCAGAGGCTTTGACAGTGTCGCCAGCTGGCAGCCGAATGTGACTGGCCGCTGCCGCCTCTGTGCCAGTGCCAGTTATATCAAACACTCCATATCTAGGTATATACCACCATTGCCTCAAAAAGTTCGCCAAGGTACCCAACTCCCACAGACGGGGGAGGGGGGCAAACGCGGGTGCAGCAGTGTCACAATGTACGATGTGTATGGGGTCATTCGGCTCACGGCGTGCACCTGCTCCTCTAGTACCTATGATTGTATGTATTGGTAGACAGAAAGGCATGGACCAGGATTGCTTCACTTCGTTACGTGCCTCATGTAGCTGTATGTTACCAGCCAGCTCAGTGGAACTCGACATTATTTTACATTTTGATTGTTACTGTCATCTTCTATTATAAAAATTCGTTTTCTCATGAGTATTTCCAACAAACTTTTCATCAAGACTACCTATTACCGCACAACAAAAGATACTTTGACCTCTGGATGAAGGGGGCTGCAACGCCGCGACGTTGTGTTACTCAACCCGGACAGAGGTTGCTCAGTACCTATTGGGCTCTTAATCGATAAGAAGATGTCTGAGTGAAAGACATGATCGACCCCAGCATTCGTTAAACCAGCAGTGCGGATATATATAAGTGTGGAAGTTTTGAACCTGGCTCCAGGTCAATATTGTAACGATCAAGCATACCCGCCACATTGTCATTCAATCGAGCGTCTCAAAGCAATCGAGCTACTAGTGTCACGCAAAGCCCTTGGGCTTCACTACCCGGTGTATCGTGGCTAATCGATGTACAAATCAGAGGGTTGTGTTACCGTATTTCGGTCGAGCCATCGGTGAGCATGAGGCGGGCCGCGTGATAGCTGCAAAATCGATGCGCTGCAACTGGAAACTTAGTGGAAGAACGTCACATATCTTTCCTTTTGCTCCTCTCGAAGCTTTAATAGTACGAGTGGGGAAAGCATAGAAGCAAAGAAGCAAAGAAGCAAAGAACAGATCATACTTGTGCCTGGGAAATATCATGGTCAAAGCACACGGGACACTGCATACCTATTCAGACCCTTCCATTTCGTGATATCTCTGATGCGCCGACACAGCGAACAAAGGAATACAATGACCACAAAGAGGACATAATGCATTGTCACCCATGTCCCAATCATTGTCTTCTTCGTCTTCACCGTCGCCTTCTGACACCGTTTGTGTAATTTCCTCACTCAGTGCAACATGATTGTCTTCCATCACTTGAAAGGGCTTCAGCACTTCGTCCTGACGTTTGAACATGACAGATATGTCCCTGCCTGCTCCCGTCTTGTCATCAGCTGCACCAACAACCATGTTTGCCACGCAGATATTGAGCATCTGCAGATTCCATCGCTGTCCCTTCTCCGGGGACAGACGCCGGAGCAGTGGCAACAGAGCTTCACTAACAAGCCGTTCCGCGATACGAGCTATGTCATCTTTGGAATCAAAGATAAAATGCGGTAGAGACCCAGATCGAGAGACGCGACTGTAATTCTGACCTTGTGCTGAGTGCAGATACGCCCATGTCCTGAGCGCTAATCGCAATGTCTTTGGTCGGGCAATCCATTTTTGTGCCCCTGGAGTATCTGCCCCATCGTCAGGTACGAGAAGGTCTGTCCTCATTCTTCGAATGAGTGAGCATGATAGCTTGTGTAGCTCTTCCGTTATTTGTGCCAGCGTATCTAAGCCCTTATAAGTATCTTCGATACTAATCTGGGTTGGCACATCGCTGGCTTCCTTAACCTCAGTTGTATCGACTCCATGTAGTAAGCCCCAGATTCGTACACCTACCCCTTTCTCTGACCCAGGCCCTGTGAGTAGCTTTTCTATTGCTCCGGGCGAGATGTCAGGGTGGAGGCGCACATCGGCAACTGTCACAGGATTGTCACTCAACTCTGGGATCTCGGATACACCTTTACTCATGTCAGCACCAGCCTGAGTACCCAGTACCTGAACGGTTTTAAACCCTAGTCCGGGTATTCTTCGCAATTTGTGGGTGTCTACGAAGGCGATCACCTCGTCTTCAGTAATAGCCATTAGTGTCGTTTGGTTTCTGGGCTTATTCTTGCTGCCGACAATTTTGCTGAGCATCTTGTTAGTAGAGATCCCACAAGTGGATGTAAACCCATATTTTTCTTCCACCTGCTGCCGTAGGAACTGGGCAAAATGTGATCCCAAGATGAGGCGCATATAGGCTGGGTTGCTTAGGTCAGGGGTGGAAACGGGTAAGCCTTCAACAGATCCGGCAATGCTCGTCACATCGCAGTGAAATCCTCGTTCAGGATCACTTTTGGAAAGGCAAAAGAAAGAATCTTCTAGGGATGCCTGGTTGAGGCAGGATAAGTTGTACTCAATGATATCCGTTACGTCTGCGAGAGCATTGTGGTCTTAGCCAACACTAAAATTTGTTTAGGGTGCGAGATGACAACATACCCATGAACACCTCATCAAATCCCAGACGTTCAACTTTGTGATTCCATGAAAAGGTTTTAAAGAAGTTGAACAGGGTCTTGCTCATGTCACGGAAGGGGGTAAGGTCTTCGCCGTCGACGAGGACAAGCTCTGGGCACAATCTTTTCGCTTCAGAGACGGATATAAGCTTTGTGAGACCGCGAGCTCGAGCATTGTAGTTGCAAGTCGCTAGACAATTCTTTTGCTTAACGCCCAATGGCAGTTTCTTGAGCTTTGTGTCCTTGTTCTCAAAGACCTGTGCATAGAAACAGTCGTAGTCCTACATAGTCCAGCCAGTTAGCAACGACCAAGGTTATGATTGGAGCTTGGTGGCTGGAACGCACGAATTGCAAGATAATTCGAGCGTCGTTCCTCTTAGGTCTCTTCTTCCTCGACGGCTCCATCCTTGATTATGGCTGCCAACCTAATGGGCGAAGGATTGGGGAACATGGGCTCAAGTTTCATGTGCGAGCGGACGGACGGAAGTTGTCGAGAGTGAAATGCAACTCAATACCAAGGCCTTGTTCATCAGTTTGTTTGAACTGCGTGCAATGGAAGAGTCGGTATATGAAATCAATTCTGGGCATGAAATTATGGAAATGTACCATCAGTTCGGGTGCTCATTCACGGTGGGCTGAAAATTAGTGGTGTTGCCTTCTCCCTCAGTAGGTACAGTAGGGTCTCTAAGGTATGCCTGGGCGCTGGGTCTGTCCACGAGGTGCCTGAGGCGTCGATTCGATTCTGTGGATGTTACTTACACCACGCCCTGCATCATCATCAAGTTACCTGTACCAGCAAACAACGATTGGTTTTCTTGATGGAATGAATCACCTTGGATTTAATCGCCCGGAGAGCAAAACAGGTCTTGTTTTTCGAATTTGATAAGGTGCAGAAATAGACGCGATATCTATACTTTTGTTTCAGGCGGCTCTCTCTCCCTCTCTCTCTCTCTCTCTCTCTTTCGACACATGGTACCCTCATGTTCGTGTCCACAGCGAACAAGCTAATAATTCTGCTTCATTCATTGCGATGAAGCGGTAGAAATCAATCTCAAAAAGACAGCATTAAAAGAATTACGGGTGCGATACCCATTATGTGACATGCTGGGTGCAACTGTATGTCAGTCATTCTCATGAATACTGCAAACACCAACACTTTATCCCTGCTTTTGACGAGTAGGTAGACTCGATGCTCGGTTGGCTAGACAGTCATAATCTCGCAGGAGAAATCAACATCTCGTCTGTACGATCCAGCCACTTCTTCAACTGTCTCCGATCCTTCTCAACTCAAGCGAGTCTGACTCTAGTCCCCCGCTTTGATCCTTGTCCAGATGTACACTACTACGCAGTTTCAGCCATCCACAGTTGCGCTGTAGCCGCCCAAGTATATGCTCGATTTGCAAGAGAAGGTTGTCTGGCCCAGCCAATGGCGTCAACTCTGGGCTTTGAAAGACTTGCATTTGGACGAGACATCCTTACCGCAATTGTTGATTGTTTCTGGACTTTGGTTGTTGTCAACAATCACTCTTCTCATCACATCGTTATTGTTTGTTAGAAGACTGTCAGCGCTTTTGTGTCAGCCCTAACTAAACAAGCGCAATTTCAACAAAGATCGCCGAGGCTTCGAAAACAAGGGCAAGCCTTGTCAAAAGCATGGCTTAGAACATGGCTGAGCATCACCCTGCCGCCGTTGGGTTATTGTTTTCGTCGAAGGATCATACCGACTTTTCGAAAAATCCCTAGACACTTAAGAAGGATCGTCTTTGTTAAAACATGCAAGAGAAGTTCTCAAAAATCATGACGATAACGCAAATGACCAGTCATTCTCTTCTCAACTCCTCCACGCCAAGGCGCCATGTCGTCCAAGGGAGGGGACATTGGAAATCCTCTTGCATAGACGCCAGCGCGACTGAAAGAGCCGACTTGTTAGCCGCGTGATTGGACATGGTTGAAGCTCACCAGGATCATACATTCAACTTTGGCGCTTGCGCCTCTAACGCTTCCCACCAAGTTGCTCTGGCGAGCCAACCACAGCACCCGCCAATGACATCCTCTTCAACTTGTTACGCTTTTGGCAGGCCAGAGACTCCCAGGGCTGAATCCTTCTCAACCCCCCGATATTTCCGTGTCTAGGTCATGGAAGACTTATCACACTGCATGCATGGCTAGGGGCGCTTGTTTGAGTTCCAGGACTGGGTCAAAGAGCAGATGAAAGCCCTGGTCATGTCTCCCCGCCCACCCAAGATCCAGTGAGATGCATGTCTCACTGTCTATCATCCTATATAGACGCAATGTCCTCGTTTCTCGCTGTTTGTTCGCGTTGTTTCTGCGTTTTTGACATTGCAACGTTTTTATAATCCCTGTCGGTTCCGGCCTCTCGGTAACAGAGTCTCCGCCTAGGCCTGTTGGACGTTGGTTGCTTGTCTGTTGGTTGATAGACACAGTCACTTGCAACTCAACGAGGGAATTTGGCAGCTCATCTCTTGTGTACTCCGGCACAACAGCCTTCTTGGTCTACCTATCAACTATAACTACAGCTACAGCTAGCTACATCTACATCTAGCACCATGGCATCTTCTCAAGCTCCGCCCAAGAAGCCCCGGCTTTCACTTCAGATCAAGACAGCATGTAGTCCGGCCACCAGGTCATCAAGAAGTTATGCAGTGGACCCAAAGGACCCAACTGCCTTTAACACGCTGTCCAATGTCTACGTTACCACAATCGAAAGAGCAACTCCATCTCAGCATGAGCCCATTACTGCCATCAATACTTTCCAAGCTTTCAGCTTGACAACTCCAGTGGAACGACAGGACCCGAAACACAGAGTTGTTACGCCTTATGTCGCTTCATACCCTGAGACTCCTTCATCCGATACAGCTCCTTCACCACATCCAGGACTGGAAATCAACTACCCGAGCACAATGACCGCCACGCCTCCTCTGTCTGCTGGTCCAACGGATTCAAACACTCCCAAGGCCTTTAGCTTTTCCCCTGCTGATATATCCGCGGCCCCAGCAAGGAATGATAGCTTACAACCCGAGAAGCGTACTCTTACTCGCCCACAAACTCTTGCTGAGTTGACCCTGCAGGCCCCTTACACACATCCTCGATCACTTCACAGTATCTTACGCAACTCGCCTCTTCCTCCACCCACAGCCATTCCTCCTCCGTCTCCACGGCGACAGTCACGGCGGCTCCAAGATAGAGCAAATCGAAGAGTGTGCTACAACAACCCCCTCACTCAGGAGATTGTGACAAACAAGTACACGAAATCTCACATTGACCTCCTCGTTGAGGAGGCTTCACCACACTCTCCTCCATGCGTGCCCCCTCAGCCTCAGAGTGCCATCGATCTAGCCTTGGCATTCACACCAAACGAGATCCAAGATGGAGGGCAGACACCTGGGCCTTTTGAGGATATGCGTCGCCGCATGACAGGACTGGCCGCATCAGGTACCCCGCTTTCTCCTTCGGGGCCAAAGGGTATCTCAAAGCGCAAGAAGAGGGAGAAGAAGCGTCGATGGGTTTGGACAATCGGCCAAGAGGATGACGGTGATGACGAGAACATTGGAGGGTCCATTGCTGCGCTGAGAGCTGAGGCTGCCAAAGCCAAAGACATTGAAGAGATCAAGACACCTGTGACGGCCATTAAGGCACCCCTCATCACCTTTCTCACAGCACCGACACCAAACACGGATAACTTTCAGAGCTTGAGCGGCGTCTTGAAAGAGGATAACGACGTCGAAATGTCTGACACGAGCAGTTGTCTTACAGTACCAGAAGGGTCTCAGCACATAACTGGTGAGATGGACTTGGATATCAAAACTCCAATCGTGCGCCAAGATGAGGAGAGCCAAGTCATACTCATGCTACCAGAAAATACTCTCAGTAGGCTTGGTTCTAGTCCTGGTCTAAAGAGGGATTCTCCGGTGCCACCAGATATGCTACGTACAGATTAAATAGGTTTCAGGAAAGACATGGATGTTTCATTACTGGGTTTCTTGCATTGCTGGCGGTCTTGGAGCATTTGATTGAAGGGAGTTCTGTCATTGGAATTCTAAGGAGGATGGATTCGGTAATGCGAAGATACCGAGCTCGAAAGTGGGCATTTATGAGAAATGAATACATTGAATGAACATGAAATCATCTCTTAGCTCAGTTCCATATCTCGTGCGTTTCCATTGCCATGTAGCCCTTACACATTATCATGTCGATCTACGTCACGGGGTGTGTTGATGCAATGCAAGAGACCCGAGGACTTTGCTCTAGGGTAGCTACAAATCAAAATCCTGGTGGTTTATCACAACAAATGATCGTGATAACAATTGGAAATGTGATCTGGCACTTGTAATCGAGCTAATTAACAAGGAAGTCGTGGATCATATTATTAAATTCCTTTGGTCTTCATTAGAAACTCGAGTCGCTCCGGCCAAAGTAACCTTACTATTTAGGTAGATGTACTAAGACTTCAGGCTGCTTATATAAGCTACACTGTTGATGCTTCCATGGGTATTGATGAGAATTTGAATCAATGGTGCCGTATATCCAGTGACGCCCGTATGATGCAGAATCGTATATGCGTGGACATTCGGGAAGATATCTACCCCTGGCTTTGGTTTACGATCATTGGGAAAGCCTCAGACTAGATCCTTAAGTGATAATAAGGCTTAGATAGTATCAGAATACCCCAGTGTAGTTTGTGATAAACTTAGCTTTCTCTTTGACCAGTTTATATCTCACCTGATGTATAATCTTAAAATCTTCTGGTAGCTAAAGGCTTGTTTATTAGAGACTGGCACTTATATACCGTATTATGTATAGACCAGCCAACAAAGGTGGCCATAAATCTTGAAAGCTGTTAAAATACAAACAGGGGATGCGATACTAGAGGCCGTTGAGACGTATATCTCAACAAAAGCGCCATGTGATCACTGTGTTAAGTCGAATTCTCATGCTATTGGATCAGTTGTGCTCAATTAATGCCTTTACATGCGGGAAGTCAGACACGAGTCAACAAATACAGCAGACTCAGAGGTGCTCATTATGTTAATTCATAAATTTCTCGTAGCAAACGCTCAAAATATCATTACATATCCACTGGTACGCGCTCAACTCTCAACAGAGAGTGCCTTGGCACCAATCAGCTTGCCGTCAGCGTGCGAAACAACCCAATACTCGGTCCTCGTAGCATCTCTCTTCACTTGATATACACGGACATCATTACCCTGCGAGGCTTCTCGAACAGCCTCGATGACGTCGGTGTATTTGCCGTAAGAGTCCCAGTTGAGAGGATCAAGGATCTTGATGTCTGCCGAATCGGGGGAGGAGTGGTTGATGAGTTTAGCGAATTCGGCTAACAACATGTCAGTATATCATCTTCATCGGTAGGAGTGTACTTCTTACACTCGCTGGGGAGACCATTCTTGCCCTCCCACTTGAGAGAAACCTCTTGGAAAGGCTCGTCTGCGTCGGATGTGTATACAGCGTTCTTGCACACGTCACTGATGGGTTTGGGGACTTGAGCGCCCTGGTCCTTAGTCTTGAAGGTAGCCTTCTCTTGAGTTGCGGCATCATCGCCTGTGTCTTGGTTGGCCTTATTCAGGAAAGCCATGTAATCATCGTCGTTTGACATGTTGAGGGATCTGGTGTTGCTGACTAGTCTTGTGTTGTGTCGAGAGGCAGTCGTTCGAGGGAGGATGGTTTGATTTCGAGAAAGAAGAGAGCCAAGATTGAGGTTGGCGAGGCGTCTTAAAGGAGTTCGAAGTGTCATTCGGAGAGATCTCAGCTCAGGCGTTAAGTCAAAAGCTGTAACGCAACATGCAGATGCAAGTTTGGGGAGTGGGGTGACGTCAGGCATGGGATTCACAGCAGGGGTACATCGGCCAATCACAAGCCATAGATCAGCACCATCCTAAAATTAGGTGGTCAGTATGTAGGTCATTCTATCAACAGTGTAGTGCAATTATACCCTACCACTTTGATTTAGATGCCGGCTCTCCTCAGGCGACCTAGGAACTTATCCTCTTTGAGTTCTTCCAAATCAATACCCAAGAACTTGGCACATAAAGGTGCCAAGTGATGAGGTCCGCACGGTCGAGCATCACCGCTAGCACCTCGTTTGTCGAGGAAACCACCCAGAAGTGTTCCAACTGCGGTTTCGAAACTCTTTCCTTGTTGTGAGATCAAATCTCGACCAATATCTTCAATATCGTCAGCTGCAGCTGAAGCATGCTTGACAAGGTCAACATCTATAATCGCTGCTTTGACCATCGCAGCCTGTCCCTCATCAAAATATGGGGCACTGATATAGTGTTCGTCGATTGTAGAGTTGAGGCGCTTCTGTGAACGAGAATCTTTGGTGACGTTGAGGAAATCGCGGAGAAGAGCTCGGATCCTGTAGCCAAGTATGGGGTCCGCTGCGATAGTCGAGGTCGTAGTGAAAGCATTTGCTGGTGCACTTGAAGCGGCTCCCGTGCTGTTATTTTTGCTCTTGTTCTTGCCCATGTTTGCGTATCAATCAGCGGGATAAACAAACAAAGAATAATGCCCGTCTATACACTAGGTAGTATGTATTCACTGTGCAAGGTCAAGGTCAACGTTGAGTTCGAGTATACGTGAATCACAAGTGGGATCTTCACTTTTGGGAACAATAAACTTTGCACATGATGCAAGCACAAACCTAGAGGTATACATCTTGACATGGAACAGTATGATAAAGCGGGTCTAAACTATAGCCAAGGTTAAGGCAGCAACTATATAAACAACTGAGACTTAATATTATTATGAGTATCACATATCTTGCCTACTTGTCTTAGTCTCACTTCATGTACTGCTAGATTAACATCCTGAGGTCTTGAAATAAAAGTCAATTGGTCAATAAAGAGTCCGTACAGTTCGGGACGGATGACTGACACGAAGTGAATGCATACAAGAAAGCAATTTTAGTCATACTACAACATAGGTACATATCTGCATGTCTTAACACAAGGTTTCGTTTAGACAACTACAGAAGGCGGCGCAAACACAAGTCAAGCACACATTCACCGGAGACCAAAGGTACAGTCATATTAACATTGGGAATCTCGTTAGAATTTTTGAAAGCCATCCCTCTTCTGGCTGGACTTTTTTTTACGTTCCACGCCAGTTGTAACCTAACCCAGCCCAAACGCAAGGCGTACAGTAGTAACGAACCAACCCTCGACACCGGTGCAATGAATTGGTCAAGATAAGAAAGAAAACAAGCAGCCGCTCTAAGCGGAGGCGAGATCCTTCTTGAGGGTACCCTGGTACTGCTTCTTCTCCGCAGGGGTCTGGAAAGCACCGTGTCCAAACTCGGACGAGGTGTCGATCCACTTGAGGCTGACCTTCTCGAGGGCTTTTCGGGAAGTCTGGGGGAACATGGTCTTTCGGAGAGTCATGACTCGCTTCTTGGTACCAGGGATAGAACCCTTGACCATGACGAAGTCGTTGTTGACCTCACCATAGCGGACGAAACCACCGAGACTATCAAAGTGTTAGCAATCGTCAGCCGATACCTAGCAAGATTGCGTTAACATACGGAGTAATCGTCTTCTTGGTGACATCGATCTCAGTGGCGGCGTTGTCGTCAGCATCGCCCTTACCAATGCGGTAGATCTTGTGGTTGACCGAGGTTCGGTGATGGTAACCTCGCTGACCAGCACGGGCAACAGTCCACTGGACGTGGGAAGGATGCCAAGCACCGATACAAGCAACCTTTCGGAGACCCTTGTGAGTCTTGCGAGGAAGCTTCTTGGTACCCCAACGGGCGGTGACACCCTCGAATCCGTGACCCTTGGTGACGGCAATGACATCAATCATCTCATCCTGCTCGAAGATGCTGGAAATGTCAACAGGCTTCTCGAAGAGCTCCTGGCCGAAAGAGACCTTGTCGGCGATGGAACCACCGTTGACCTGGATCTCCATGAGGTGGGCCTTCTTCTGCTTGAGAGGGGTCTTTCGGATCTGGGTGTGGGCGAGGACACGGACGACGGTGCAGTACTTCTTGATGCGCTCGAGCTCACGGGTGATGGAGGCACCACTGTTCTCGGAGTGCTTCTTGGCGTACTTGGTGAAAGCCTTCTTCTTGCTCTTGTACCAGTTCTTGTAGAATCGGCGCTTGAGCTCGTCGCCCAGATGCTCAGCCCAAACAGTGGTGAGGGATCGCAGGCCTCGGGGAGTCTCGATGTATCCCACAAGACCAACAACGATCATCTAAAAGATGTTAGCCATAGGCACATAGCCAAGCGGGCTGCATTGTTCGTACAGGTGGGGTATCGACGATAGTAACAGCCTCAACAACCTCCTTCTTGTTGGCCTTGGCGCCAGGTCGGTCGAGGTCACGAACGATGGTGGTCATACCAGCCTTGTAACCCATAGCGGCTGTCAGGTGGACAGGCTTCTTGGGGTCATCCTTGGGGAAGCTGTTTGTCCCAATGCATTAGCCAATGTCTTCCTCAGCTGTGAGAGATTGCCAAAAAGATTTTTTCTTCTTGTTGCAGCAGAAAATACTCACGACTTGACCTTTCCACGGTGACGAGCAGCGCGCTTCCTGGGCAGATAAGCCAGGGAGCCGTGGCGGGGAGCCTCATACTTTCGGTGCTGTACATAAAGTCAGTTTACCCAAACTGAAGCAATTGCTTTGGTTGTCGAGATCTTCACTCACACTCATCTTGGGCTGGCTGTGTGGTTTGAGGGGGTTAGTATGAACCTGAGTTGTCAAAGCCTGAGAAAGAAGAGATAAAGAAATAAACTGTGGGCGAAATTTTAAGCGAATCGCTCGAAATTCGTGGGGTGGCCCGTGCAGAGTCAGACCCCACCGTCCTTCACTCACCGAGCCGACACCGAAAGAATCGAGGGCTAAATTCTACACCGAGAGGAGAGCCCTCCAATCTCTCACGTGATTTCAATCGTTTCTGAAAGTGGTCTAGCGTGTTCATGTACAGCAGGGGTAGTGTGAAATATCTGCAGCCCAACGTCACTAAATGAACACGGTTTGTCAAGTAACATAGTAGATACAACTGAGTGTTATTGATCAGAGTAAGGAAATTAATGTGCATAATATTCTTGTTCGCCGGTGAAATCGTAGCCGAGAAGGACCATAACCCCCGGTTTTGAATTTCTGTCTTGAGCCTCCAGGTCCAAACAAAAGAAACCACGCCCCCAGATAATAGTGGTATACAAAAAGGCAGACTAATCGGTACAGATAAGAGATGTCTTCAACTCATAAATAACAAGCAGCTGTCAAGTTATCATTCATTCAACTTTTGTGACGGTACCAGAAACTCCGTTTACACCAGCATTCGCGGGAGTGGATGTCTTGGCATCTCCAGCTGTCGAGCTGGGACCAGAGCCATTTGTGACAATAGTCGCCTTCTTCTCGTCTTCCCCACTGTCATCGTAGTCCTCGTCAACGTCCATCTTCCTTGCTGCTCGTTCAGGCTCGGCAGGGGGAGCTGCGCGAGGAGGAGGCGGAGCATGTTCCAGACTTGGGGGACGATCTTCTTTAGGTGTAGCAGATACTGGTGGCTTCTCATGAACAACGCCAGACATCGGAGTAGGTGGCTGCTGCATTGGTGGTAAGTGGCTGGAACCAGAGGCGTGGCTCGGGGGGTGATGGGCTGCTTCTGAGGGATGATAGCTCTCAGTGGCATGGCGAGGGGCTGATTCGGGTCTGCGGGGTTCCTCGCGGCGTGGTTCATCAGGTCGACGAGTATCATCAGCTCGTCGAATTTCGGAAGAGTTACGACGATAGTTATCACGAGGAGGAGTAGACGGTCTTCGATGACGCATGTCATCGAGTCGAACTCGGTTTTCCTCACTGGCTTGCTTCTTGGCAGCAGATTCTTCTTCCCACTCTCGCATGCGCTTGGGGCCGACTGAAGGTGGCCGGTCATCCATTCTCTGCATGGCAGCCTCCGCCACTGCGGGTGGAGGAGGTGGTCCTGGCGGTCCGGATGGTCCTTGAGGGCCATTCTCAGTTCCCTGAGCAGCCATCTCAGGATGTTGAGGATACAGAGTGGGGGCCTGGTGCTGAGGGTATGCGGATTTTGGTGAAGGCATGCGGTTGTCATGAACAGGGCGGCCATCAGGTCGAGGGCTGTTGGTAGGTCGGAAAGGAGCCATGCCATTAGGACCGTTGGGGCCATTTATGTTGCTGGGTGGGGGTGCTGATGCTGACGGTGTCGCTCCACCCCAGTTAGGATTTGCGACTCGTCGCTCAGAAGCGGGAGCAGAAGGCTGGGATTGTGGAGGAGCGTGCGGTGGTTGAGAGTATTGATGGCCGGGAGGAGGGGGTGTTTGACCACGGCGAGGGCCGCCTCGGTTGGGATCGTTATAGGGCTGGCGCAACTGCTCTTGCTGAGGGCTAGGTTGTCGCAGAGGTGGTGCAGGTCCTCCACGGAAAGGCTCGCCTCGGGCTTCATAGGGATTGGGGGGTTGCGGTGGAGGGTTGATGTTAGACAGTCTGCCCGCCCAGTTCTCTCCTGGGCCTTGAGGAGGTGGTGGAGGACCGGCAGCAGGCGGCTGTTGAGTTGATCCTCCCCATTGTGGTCCAACGGGGCCAGCGGCCTGATAAGCTTGCGGGTGAACATCTGCAGGCTGAGGAGCAGGAGGAGGTCCCCCATTGGTACCACCAGAGCGAAGGAGCTGAAGTCTTGCCTTGATATGGGGGTTGTTAGGATCAAGTTCAGCAGCACGCTGGTAAGCATCCAGAGCATCCGTAATTTGGTTGTTACAGCTTTCGTACTATCAAGTTGTCAGTATACAACCAAGGGGAAAAGTGTTGACCGATAAAACATACCAAAGTTCCCAGATCATACCAAACTTCTGAGATATAAGGGTTCAGCCTGATGGCGCGAGAATAAGCGTCAAGTGCGTCCCTGTACTGGTTGATTTGATAGTAAAGCACACCGATGGAGCACCAGAAAGTTGGGTTCTTTCCATCTCTGTAAACAGCTTGTTGGTAAGCCTCATAGGCTTTTGGATACTTCTGCTGCGACATATAGCATCGGCCCAAGAGATACCAACTCTGGGCATCTTGATTGTCTGGTCGCATGTTAAAATAGGTATTAAATTTTTTTGGCATTCATAACGTACCTGCGCCTACCGACTTCTCCAAATATTGGATGGCTCTATCTTGGCTCTCATACGTGTTGCTCTGCTGGTGATGCAGCCAACCAAGCTGCTGAAGAACCTTAGCATGGTTGGGTGAATGGTCCAGGACACGTTGGTAGGCAGCCTTAGCGCTATCGAACTGTATCAAATTAGGCATGTCGCTAAGCTTGCTGCTATGGCGAGACACTTACATCCTTCTGCTGCTCATGGACATGACCAATCTGGAACCAGATGTCTTCCTGCGTCAAGGGACCAGGAGGAGAATTGACAATGTATTTGAAGCACTGCAAAGGTTAGCTACGCGCATCAAAAGTGGGCACAAGACCAGAACGTACTTCAAGACTCTGAACCCACTTGTTCTGTTGTTTGTATATTATACCGAGTCGGAAGTAGATCTCATTTGCTTTCTCGAAATCAGGCTGTATGTTCATAACTTGAGAGAACGCTTCTTCGGCGTAATCGTAGCTGCCATATCGATCGTACAGTATACCAATACCATACCACAACATAGGATCCTGCGTTGTCTTGTCAGCATGTTGCGAGTAATGCGAATATTCCGCCTCGTGTGCAATCACTCACCTTAGGGTCTCTCAAGTTAACCAAAGCCTGTTGGTATGCATCATAGGCCTTTTGCAGATTTTCTGTCATTAAATAACAGTGTCCTGAGTAATTGGTCAGCGTCGTGTTGTCGCGTCATGGCAGCAAACATACCGAGGTTTCCCCAAGCTTCGCCGTTGTTGGGCTCAAGCTGAACGATGGCGCGGAAGAACTCAAGCGCCTTCTCGAAAGCTTCGCGGGTCTTGTAGAGGAGGCCAATTGCGTTCATGGCCTGGGTTGAGTTGGGGTTGGCCTGAAGAGCGCGCTCGTATGCGTGCATGGCTTCATCTGGATTGCGCAAAACCTCCGCATAGCTCCCTATACATACGTCAGCCTATGTCGTCTTGTCTTGCAACGCGACGCGACAACCACTAACCTATTTGCAACCAAACAGCCTCATTCATGGCCGCGATCTGATGTGATGGCGCAAACTGAGGCGGCGGCGGAGGAGGAGGGGGTACCTGGCCTTGATGCTGTTGCATTTGCATCATGGTCGGCGACGCGTGATGGTTCGCCATTAGGTCGGCACTGAAACTGGCGATGGAGTTGCTATGGTACAGCAGGGGTCGGACTTGACAGCTGATGTGCGACAGACGCGAAGTCGAATTAATACCACGTGGGTTGAGAGAGAGGAGAGTCGCGGTCGTGATTCAGAAAGCTGCTCCAGCTCAAGAGTCCGTGATGAGTTGATGATGGTGGCCCCTACCCGACGAGTAACAAGGGTGAAGCGAATTGAACAAAATGTCTAAGCAGAACCGCGGCTAAGGCTGAAGCGCTGCGAAAACAATACGCAGGGAAATCGAGGGTCAATGGCAGCCCAGATGGGAATAGAAGAGAGCGGGAGGATGGGAGAGATAAGATACAGGGCAATCCAAGGCGCGACGGATGAGGCCTTTCGCGGGCATGGAATGCGTTGCAGAAGAAGAGAGTGAGGAGTACAGGATGGGGAGAAAGGACCTGAGCAAACCCGTTCCCAAACTCACCTTACCCACGACCAGCGGGCAATTTAAGCGCACGGTGGCGTGGAGTGGGATGGGGGATGTGAACCCACTCACACACACTACCCGGACTCCATCCAACCCAACTCAACGCACGCGCTCTCGAGGCTCGAGGCTCACTCACGGTTATGTTAGGTTAGTTTAGGTTAGGTTAGCTCATAGCTTACATACAGCCCACACACCTCACACCTTCCACCTCACCTCAGTTTCCGATGCTGTACCCGGCAAATCACACCCTCCCTACAACGCCAACCTACTCTGGTTTAGCCTCCATGGATAGGTAGCCTTCACTCTCTAGTCCCCTACGTCCCTACGACCTACTGCCCGGTGGCGGCGGTTTACAGGCACGTACCACCTAGAGTGAAGTACGTACTGCACCTGATACCGGCCATGCAACTGCAACTGCAACTGCAAGTCTGCAAGCTGCACGCTCAAAGGTAACCTAAAGCTAAGCATGAGATAAATATGGAGCACCGAGCAGGTCCCTGTCTTTCTATTCTGCGACCTGCCTTACGGATCAGTGTACAGACGCTCCACTTCAACCTTCAGTTGACGCGACGCACCGCAAGAACGAGGAGGACTCAACAAGCGGGAGTAATCAGTGCTATGATTTGGCTGTGGATTATTCAGGTTCCGTCAATACACTTTGTTCATTCACCATACCATTTTATGCCCTATTATTAATATAGACATTAGCAATAAAAGTATGGGCGTGCATATCCTGTCACGTCCGCCTTCATTGACATTGATATTCCGCCTCTGCTTATCTGGTGTTGATCAGAGAGAGGGCGGATGAAAAAACGTCATGGAATAATTCGGGCAGGGACTTTAGCACTATATCTATGAGATACCACGTTTCAACGGGGTCACGTCAGGTGCCATAGCGGCCCTCAGTGCCATTATTCGGTCTGTCATGTACAGCCGCATAGAAGGCTGTCTACCTTTGAGCGAACAGACAGCCGAGCAAAGTCGCGCATGCATCGATACTGATGGTGTTCATCTCGGGGGTGCTAGGGTGCCAAGCGAAACGATACCGATTTAAATCCAGCAACGCACGTCCCCATCTTCCATTTTGTGTGGCGCATCTGAAATGCATGCCAAGAGGCTCTCCAGCGGATACGTACCTCAAACAGACAGTCCTGGGGTGGTGCCCTGTCTCGTCTCTGCCAGGGTGAGGTATGGCACTGAGCTTCGCACTTAACGGATTAGGGATTGGGATGGAGGTGAGACAACGGCAGAGTGATGGGTTTATAACACAACGAGCATGCTGATCTATGTACGTCTTGATGGGGCAAGCATAGCTGCACGAGTAGCCTCTTCCAGCAACCGTAAGAAGAAGTTCCGGGATGTTTGTAACCATCTGGCTGCAGTAACCTGAACAAAAGGAGATAGCCCAAAGCACACAATGGCCACAGCTGATGAGCGACGGGGAACAGATACATGATATCATCATGTATCAGACAAAGATTGGCGAGAAACATGATCAGAAAGTAACGAGGACGAGCAAGCAAACGAATCGTGCAACGACGACACAATCCCCGTTGAGAGGCGGTGATGTAGCCGTGGGTGGATGTTAGGGGGGGCTGGATAAAAGAATTGTGGCCCATCAGATCGAGGCGGTGGTGGCTTTGCGGAAGAAGTAAGGTAGAACAGAAAATGGAATATTATTATCGCATGGATGGAATGGAATGGCTAATCTTTTCACCGCTTGCCGGACTCGCCGCTAAACTGTTCCGGAAGTCTCCCACGTGTTTCGGAGCCATCTTTTCTCGTAAGCAAGTCGTGCACTGTTTCGGAACATGACATCTTGTTTTGGCTTGGGAAAGGGGAGATGGCCCGGCCGACCAGGGAAACAACTTAACGAGCGAGCGGGAGGAAAAAGGGGTTTCCCGGGCCCAAACCAAAGGAACATATTAGCGCATTATGCCCTGTCGCCCTGGCCTGGTGGAAGTTTGATAATACCTTGGCCACCAAAGTGCTGTATGAGCTTGCTAATATTTATTAACAATATCCAACATCTGATAATTCTTTTTTCTTCAATATCTGTCGTGCGTGGAATAGCTATGTATTCAGACTCAATATGTGTATATGTTAGAGGAGGGGAAAGCCGCTGATGTAAACGTCTTCATACCATTATACTCATGGCCTAAAGGAATTGAGCTGTCACTACCAATATCGCATGAAGAGTCTCCCATCCCGATGCACGATGACAGCGAAAAGCAATATGATTCGTGGTTCAGTTGGCGGAGCCTACAAGGCTCAGAGAACTCATCATCACCATGGTGTGCCCTTGGGCCAAAGAAGCAAGAAGAGGTGGCTAATGCTGTTCGTAAATAATAATTCAGCCGTGCACACAGGGGCAGGCGTTGCTAAAAAGGGAGCACCATGGTTTTGGCTTGGTGCTCTCTGCTTTGTGCTTGGGCCAAGGTCTGTTGTCTGACTAGCCCCAAAGCAAGAGACGACAGGAGAGCTGGAAGCCAATCGGTAGGAGTCGTTCCCTCTCCGCTGCGAATGGACATTGGATCGATGCCGTTGGTTGGATTATAGGTGCGGTGATGCCATCCATTGCTGGGGAGGGGGCGGCAACGCGCTTGTTGGCGGTCTGGGGATGCACCCAAAGAGACCTCAGGGCAAAAAATCACAGATAAAGTTAGATAACGATGGATGGCTGGTTAGGGCTTGGTCGAGAGGGGAACGGTCATTTTTTTCACAATAACCTTCCGTCAAAAATATGTATTCTTTATATATGTCGTATAGCCATCGTCCAGGGGAAAACAGTAGCAACAAGGAACTAGGGGTGTCATACAGTATCGTCGAGTCACATTCTGTGTGGACGGATCAATGAATGCCACTGGCGGATACCCGAGCAGGCGAGAGACAAGAGGTGAGGCTCGTTAATGAGAAAAAAAAAGGACGGGCCACGGGATGGGATGGTCATGGGTATCCGTGGTAGCAATTGAGTGATGGGAGGACTCTCTTCCTTTGGAGCCAGGTCCAGGAAGGACACCAGGGCTCGTTTAAACTGGGGCTGTCTGGGCGTGACGATGCAGATGGGGACGGGAGATGACAAGAAAAGGTGGGACAAGGGGTGAAGGGCAGCTCCGGGGGAAGAGGAGAGGGCGTGTGAATTAGTCATGGGCGTGAAGCTTGGCCTGGGCGTTAACTCTGGGATCAACCGGTGCCGGGGCTTAGGGAATGGAGACATGGAGCTGCGGAGTGGAGAAAATGGGACAGATGATGATAGCGGGCTTGCAGTTTTTTTTTCCTGGCGGTACCTTATTAGATGAGGTGGTTTAGGTAAGTGTACGTACTTTTTTTTTTGACACAGATCAAAAGTGGAGGTGCTTATGTGCTACAGGTTGAGTACTGGTGGGAGCTTACGAGAGCTTCAGTGGTATAATCAGAGACATCTCCGACCATTTACGAGAGAGACCTTGGCAGGATCTTGAGAGTGTAAATATTGGCACATATCGTGTTGGCCATGAGCATTCAGAACACTTCTCTTGTGCCTATACTCCCGGGTAGCCTAACCTGAACCTTGAACCTTTGAGGAAGATCGCCTGACTGGTCCATGATTTTGTCAGAAGACCGACACAACTCAGTTTTAAGTTTGGTACTTTCGCTGCCCGAGAGTTGTCTGAGTCTTGTACTTAGCCTGGTGGCATCTGTTTAAGCCAACAACGTGAGCGTTGCTGTTACTTGGCTGGGAGCATTCCCCAGGAATTTATCACGTCCTACATCCAAGCCTTAGAAGCATGTCAGTTTAAGTATCCATGTGACTCATGTTTATCACCATCAGCATCTTGGTGTCATATAGACTATTGAGCACAGAGTATATATGCAACCTGGGACACGCAAATGCGGTGCGACCACAAATCGATTGCATCCGCATACCACCTCCAGTACCCAAAAAAAAATATCAACATCGTCGCGAGAAACGACTTACAGGCGATGCTACATTGCGCGAGGTACACACATATCGTGCTGGGAGGCTACCTAATGTTGTAAAACGCCAAATGTGTCCTAGTCTCAAGCGCCAGATTTGGTCTTCTTTATATCAAGAACAGGTTGCCTGAAAATTCGAGATTGATCACATATGATTGCATAGAGAGGCATGAAAGCGAAGAAGTCATATTACACGGATGGATAACATGATGCCATCGCGATATGGAGAGGATGAGCCTCGACGAGAATGAGATCACACAATATCCCAGCAATACTAAGGTAGTCTCCAAACAAGGCTACATGCAGCCTCAATCACACACCCAGCCAGCTTCCGCTGCCGTTCCACCGTGGCACACAAGGTGCACAACAGAACAGCCAAGCGCTTTTCATCGTGATCTGATTCAGCATTGGCAATATGTGTGTTCTGCAATGATTCTAGCCCTCATCCCCTACCCTCCCCC
>JAADJF010000181.1:0-141016 GCA_012932015.1 Fusarium acutatum | reverse complement strand
GGTCAGGAGGAGGAGCAGGCGGCTCAGAGGTTGAAGGGGGAGTTGGAGCAGGGTCAGGGGGAGCTGGGGCTGGATCAGGAGGAGCCTGAGGCTTTGCAAAGGCCAGGACGGCCAGAGTAAGGATAGTAAGTTGAAACTTCATATTAACGAATGTTGATGGTGATCATACGAACTGCTTGTTGTCTCTTCTTATATATTTCACGATTACTGTTTGTTACAATCATCTTGTCCTACTCATCATTCATTCCTTCATCCATCTCTTCGTCTGTCTGTTGGTCTGTCTCTGTCTGCCTCTCGTCTCGCCAATATCCGTTGCCATACATGTCAAAGCGTTGCTCAAGACGGCACTCGCCCGTTGCTCATAGCCCATGTCTGTCCATTCATGGTAGTAAGGTTATTTTACGGTTATCCAGATCAACACAACGACTCGGTCATATAATCGGGTCTGTCGAGATCACGATCTCAACACCCACATTTACATCATGAAGTTATCCACTGCTACAGTGTTATACCCCGCACTGTACTGCCCCACCATCGTCGGAGGAAAACAGCTTGCCCCTCCATGGTACGAGTCGTCATCCTACACTCGTCAATCAACAATCATGGCCGAATCCCAGAGAAAAGGCGTCGTAAACGTCGGCACGCGAAAGTCGCCTCTCGCACTCGCCCAGACCCAGATCGTCGTCGATGCGCTCAAGAAGAACTTTCCCGATCATGAATTCAACATCCACAGCATGACAACCACCGGCGATCGTGATCAAAACACTGCGCTCTACAATTTCGGCGGAAAGGGTCTCTGGACTTCTCAGCTGGAGGAGAAGCTCGTCAACAAGGAGCTCGACATTGTTGTTCATTCGCTCAAAGACATGCCGACGGTTCTCCCCGAGGGTTGCGTTCTCGGATGTGTCACGTCCCGCGAGGATCCGAGAGATACACTCGTGATCAAGAAGGAATTGCAGGACAAGCACGGCTGGAAGACGCTGGCCGATCTGCCGGACGGGAGCATCATCGGTACCAGCAGCGTTCGGCGAATTGCTCAATTGATTCGACGTTACCCGACGCTCAAGTTCAAGGATCACCGAGGAAACATCCAGACTCGTCTACGAAAGCTCGAGGAGGACCCCGACCTGACCGGTATCATTCTCGCCGCAGCAGGTCTCCAGCGGATGGATCTCGGAGACCACATTACACAGTTTCTAGAGTCTGACAATGGCGGTATTCTTCATGCTGTCGGTCAGGGAGCGCTGGGAGTTGAGTGCCGAGCGGATGACGAGGAGGTGATTCGGCTGCTCAAGACGATCGAGAACGAACAAACTGCTCTTGCGTGTGAGGCCGAGCGAGCACTCATGAGGGCACTTGAAGGCGGCTGCAGTGTTCCTATTGGCGTTGAGACCAAATGGGTTGACGACAAGTTACATATGAAGGCTACAGTTGTCAACCTTCGGGGTGACCACGGTGTCGACTCTGACATAACAGAACCTGTCAAGACGCACGAAGAAGCAGACAAGTTTGGGAGGAAGCTTGCGAATGCTCTGGTTGAAAGGGGAGGCGGTAGTATTCTTGATGAAATCACTAGGCTCCGACAAGTCCCGGAGACGGTCAAGTAGCGGCATGGCAGTCGGGGACTGTACGCCAGATCAATACCCTTGTATTCTATTCAGCTCCAGCAAAAGTCTTGTAGGCCTCGGCATCCAATAGTTTCTCAAATTGCTTCGCACCCTCCTCATCCACCTCGACCTTTGCGATCCAACCACCACCAGCGCTGTCGTCCTCGGGGACCTTGTTGATGGTTGAGGGCTTCTCCTCGAGGTTGTCGTTGACTTGTAGGACTCGTAGACGGACAGGAGCGTTGATATCGCTGGCAGACTTGACAGACTCGACGGCTCCGACAGCATCGCCTTGCTCGACCCATGTTCCGGCCTCGGGGAGTTCGACGTAGACTACATCTCCGAGTTGTTCGGCGGCGTACTCAGAAATTCCAACGAAACCGTGCTTCTTGTCGGCGGATAGATCAATCCATTCGTGGTCTTTGGTGTATCTTCGAGCAAGGCCTGTTTGGTTAGTGTCGTCATTGTAGCGATCCAGGGCACATACTCAGTTTGGTGGAGGAGAAAGCTCGGATTGGCGTGCGGATGGCTGCGCGGGGCACAATAACCCTAGCCAAAGGGGCTGCAGCGCGTAGAGACCGGGGAATTGAGGCCATTGTGATGATGCGGATGGTGATATCAGAGTTCAAGCTTTGTCGGCATCATGCGGAGATGGGCCGAGTGGATCGGAGGGAAGCCGACTTAGTCAGCATCATGAAGTTGGCAGCAATCTACAGCAATTCTACAGCAATTCTACAGCAATTCTTCTCTGTGCCTTGGAATGTGATTGCAATTAAGGCATAATACTTGTGCCGTTAAACAAGACATGAGAAAACATTGGTCCAATCGGAGATATCAACGTGGGGGGGTTCTTGGAACACTGTTTATTTGGTGTTTAGTGCCAGCTGTCTTGCATACTGCCACTGATACTACCATATCCTTTACAATAACATGGTTGCTGTTTACATTACAAATATTGACGATTCTATTCAGCTGGACATCCAGATCAAACGCAGTTATTGCGCAATCTCAGCTAGCCATACACCAAATCCCCAACCAATTACTTGCCCAAACGCGTTGACGCGCTGCGCTACGCTAAAACACCACCATCATCATCACAACATTTCACGCATAAGCAGGGCCTAGCAAAGTCTATCTCGAAATTAAGACAAATTGAACTATTTTCAAAACATTTCATCTCAAATACTACATCACCTGTTGTGCTGTTTAAAATCCGTCCCTCCACTTTAGCCTTGTACCACAACCGGTGCCTTGAAATTCCGTCCCGCTTCTGGCCTAAACAAGAGGCTCCCACCATCATCCTCTCCAAACGTCAGCGCAAACTCTCTGCTCCAACAAAACGCATCGCCCGGTTTCAGTTTGGAAGAAGAAAAAAACAAGTGTGAACGCGATTAGTTTCTGCCGCCGAGGTCTCATTGCTAAACGGCTAGTCTCACGATTTCACTCTGGTGGCTTTCTGGCTCCGCCACCTTTCAGCTGCCTTGTCTTGACCTCCCCGCTGCGCATCACGATATCATCACTTGTCAACTAGCTTGATGCTGTCGACAAGCTGATCTTTTCTTCTGTCACTCTCTCCGATCACGTTCTCTACCGATTTCTTTCGTTTGCTCGCATCATCCGACTCGATTGTTTCACCGTCACTGTTTCGACTCCGTTAACCTCGATACCCGCCGTCACACCTTCACGCTGGACGACTACACGAATCCCTCGGCTCCGGCCGAACCTACAACCATGGAACACATCATGAGTTCACCTCCCCATGAAATCCCACTGCCACCCCCAGGCCAAGACGAGACCGGAGGCAACGAAGAATCTCCCCACCCGAATGGGTTCCATCATCAGCAAAGCACATCCCTCGATCAAGGGCTAGCTCAAAGTCCACGACAAGAAGACCCGTCCACCAGATATACTCCCCCCGTTCAAACCGCACCGCCGATTTCCCGCCCAGCTAGTGGCTTGTCCAACCCCGCACACCAAGCCTACAATGACTATCGACAGAGTTCCGGTGAGCCATCATCCAACGGTCGAAACCATGTTGTCATCAAGGTCGGAATGGTTGGTGATGCGCAGATCGGAAAGACTTCATTGATGGTCAAGTACGTCGAGGGAAGCTGGGATGAGGATTATATCCAAACGCTAGGTGTCAATTTCATGGAAAAGACAATCTCGATCCGTAACACGGAAATCACCTTTTCGATTTGGGATCTCGGTGGTCAACGAGAGTTTGTCAACATGCTGCCTCTTGTGTGCAACGACGCTGTTGCTATTCTCTTCATGTTTGATCTTACACGCAAGAGTACATTGAATAGCATCAAGGAGTGGTATCGACAGGGGCGCGGGTTCAACAAGACGGCCATCCCAATTCTCGTCGGTACAAAGTACGACCACTTTGTCAACTTTCCTCCCCAAGATCAAGAAGAAATCTCAAATCAGGTACGAGCGCAGCGAGGAAGAGCCCTCCGCTAGGAGCCCCCGGAGGGAATCCCAACCTTTATTGACTGCAACAGGCGAGACGGTTTGCGAAAGCCATGAGAGCTGCATTAATTTTCTCGAGTACAAGTCACAGCATCAACGTGCAAAAGGTAGTGACCTCCTGGTTGTTGTTGAAGTACAGTCTGCTAACTGATTAGATCTTCAAAATTGTTCTATCCAAAGCGTTCGATCTGAAATGCACGATCCCCGAAATCGAAAACGTAGGCGAGCCGCTCCTTTTGTATCAGTCCGTATAGTCGATCGAATAACGAGTAAATGTTGAACCTGACAACATAACGACAAGCGACGGGAGAGTCGCAAGCAAACCATTTTCCTTTGTCATTACATACAACACAACTGGATCGTCTCCTTTTCTTCAAACTTTGAGATTACTAGGGCAAATTACGGAAGGGGTCAGGATTCACCTCTGGGATAGATAAACATAGGTATTGGCGCAGGACCGCATTAATGTGGCCAGCTTTACCGGTCGGTGGTCACGGCGGGCTATTGAAGTATTTGAGAGATACAGTCGACTGTTAATCGTATTGGTGTATGCTAGATGTAGATGAATGATGTGTCCGAGGTATTCGTGTGGGATTTGTGACCATGTAGTCGTTGATTATTGTTTAGTTGCGAGATCGATGTAGATAATGTATTCCTGCGACTAATTCTCTGCGTAGATCCTCTATTGATCGTTTGGGGGGTATTGGGACATCGTGGAGGTACATGTGAGCCTGCTCGGGAGCCTTGAGTGAAGGATGGTAGTACAGACGTCGACCGGTGGGTGCTTTGTCTTTTGTGTAGATTTCGATGCCGTCTCGATAGATGGAGATGATTTCGACGAGCATGCCTCGCTCAAGATTTGGCTTGATCTCCATGAGCTCGATTGCTTCTTGGTCGGGACCACGTCTGCGGCGGATAAAGTAGCACATGGTGATGCTGAGGGTGAGGTTGAAGGAGATGATGATACTGAGGAGTGGTAGGAGTATCGCGTACATCTCTGGTGATGGTTCCATGGTGTGCCTTGAGCGCATTTTGTTGCGAGGGTGTGATTCAGTGCGATCCATATATTAGAGTAGAACGCATAAACCTTTTCCTAAACTTAGGGGGGAGATGGCTTATATTGAAAGTCTCTGTATGTGAGGAGAACTTAATTCACTTGTACTTGACCAAGGAACAAAGGAGTGTTCTGTGATATGATTTGATGGTCTGTTCGATCAATGGCGGTCGTCGAGTGTCCTTGGTAACAGCAGACCGGTAACATTCTTCTTGTCCATGTGTTTGAGGTCTTCGTAGATTACGGGTTCGGTGCAGTACAACCAACGGTGCTCAGTTCACTGTCAGTGTATTTTCTATGATACCGCGGCGTCTTGGAACATGTCTTCAGATATACCATTCGAGGTGGCTCTTAACTTTGAGCTTATGGAAAGGCTTGAACAATGATTCACTACGAAAGTTTACAAACAGTCTGGGATTTACATGACTTCACGATTGGACAAAGGTTTGATGAATAAGTTTATTCTTCTGTGCTAAAAGCCAAACGGCTTGCGTTTACTACTCACCATCAACGAGGGCCAGCCTCAACAGTCGACAGTTCATGACCTTGCTCAATATCGTGGAGCCTTCTCTTCCGACACCATATCACAATGAACCAGATGAGCATGATACATAGACTAACACCAGAGCAGATGCCAAGAATGATATAGGTGGTCATGTAATCGGGAAGTTCTTCGAACTCCTTGCGGCGGACGAGGGAGAGGGAAGCTGAGAGGTTAGAGTTGGCCATTGTGGTGATTTTGGTGATGAGAGTGAAGTGGCGGGAGAGGAAAGTATTTATATAGCGTTGAATAGGTGGTGCTCTGCCGACTATTTCGTTCAGTGTTCATACAGACATTCCTGGTGTTCAGAACCGCTGGTAGTGAACAATCTGGGTCTCCTGTTCACTGTCTCTGAGTCTGCACGCCCTGCTCAACATCCTTCCCCTTAAGCCTCGCCCTTCGAAGTCGAATGGTCCGGGCAATGAACCACCAGGTAGGCGGTACGATAAAGAGAAGAATAATGCCGCCGACAATACCCATGGTGAGGATCCGGTCGCTCTTGGACTCGGGGGCATCGTCTCGGCGAACAGGCCAGGAGAGGATTCCTGTGAAGGAAGCTGGGAGGTAAGAGTTGGTCATGATGATGTTGATGTGTGGATGTGTGAGAATGTGATGGTGTTGAGATGAAGGTGATGCGGAAGGCTTTTATGATGCCCCTTGTGTGTGTGAATGATTCACTTCTTTGCAGTCGTTGTGCTTGAACAGTGAATGTTCGTTTACAAGATCCTTTGACATCGTGAACAAACATAACACTACGATGCAGAGTACTGACAAAGCAGTGATGGCAAAGAACAGTGACTGTTCAATCGAACAGAGAATAACAAACAGTTGTGGCTATCAATACACTCTGTTCCCCGTCCATCAACTAAAGACACAAACAACCTTCAACATGTACACCTTGAACGGCTTTGTTCTTCTCGGGCTCATTATTCTGGCCTGGATGGTATCAGTCTGTAGAGCAATGAGGCAACAAACGCGACAGAAACACCGAGATTCTCCACGAGATGCAGAGAGACAAGAGTTGAGAGACTCCAATACCTATGCATATTACCTCAGGTAGACAGACACTCGAAAATGCGGCGGCGGCGGCGGCGGTTATATCTTTTGGACATTCCCCATCGGATGCTTCGGGTACCTGTGGATCCCCTCCATCAGCATCTCCAACCTCGACTGGCTATTTCCTTGCAGCCATTTCCAAATCAAGAGTGATTTCTCACGAATCTGCATCTTTCCGTTCCCCACAGACCAACGGGCCGCATCTACTGTTCCTGAAGATCTGGTGGAGGTGCAGGGATTGGTGTGCCTTCACGTATAGCCTGAATAACCTCAGTTGTGTGCGACACAGCTGTGCGAAATGACGGCCACCGTCGAGACTTTATTCTAGACTCTAGTTTAGTCTTGGTCTACCCCCAATAAAATAAGATCCATGTTCTGTAATCCATCACTCCTAAGAAATGCCAACTCAAATGACACCACAACGCCGTTCATGAAAAGGAAATCAGCGCGCTAGCAATAACAAAGTCCTGAAACAAATCCATGTGACCAAGTCGATTACTTGTCACAGGGCAGAGTCGAATTATTGTGCAGACATTTACTTGTCGTCCTTGTCTCCCCATATGGGAGCGTTGAGAGGCTTGCTGACACCAAATCCAACACCGACAGCAATGCCGACGACGAGAAAAATGATCAAACCCTTGACGATCCATCGATTGCGTTGGCTAAGCTTGGCCATGCAGGTGCAGCGGTTCTTTGCCTTTGCGGCCTTGGCCTGTTGCTTCCAGTGATCTTTTCCAGGCCAAACTTGGCAGTCGGTCTTTCTGGCGAGGGGGGTGCTCGATGTTTTGTGCATGCATGAATCTGATGTTCGTGTTGTGACCATGGCTTCGATGTCGGTGTCGAAAGGGTTGAGTTTGTCTGTTTGGGGTGTAGATGTTGTACTGATGCGAGGGGTTTCGGTTACGGTCGCATTTGTGGCAGCTTTCTCGGGAATTGTGAGGTTTGTCTCGCCGCTTGGGCGGGAGAGTTTTTCGTAGTTTGAAGGCATGATGAGGCGATCGAGTTGTCAAATTCGAATTGATTGAAGTATGAAGGATTGGATGAATTGAAAGCTATCGCGGTTAGTGACGCGTGGCTATGGCTGGTGTGACAGTGACACCGACGGCTGGTACATACTTGAGTGACACCGAGGTTGGGATCTCTGCGCAGTTGTATGGAGATGTTGAAAGTCGAATGAATGTAGATGCAAGAGACAATCCTCAATCGGCAAGGCAAGGAGTGCAGGTCTTTAGGACATGGATGTTTGGATCGTCGGTTTGTTCAGGTCCGTTGGACTGGTTATGATGGGTCAAGTAATAAAGCCAAGAAAATAGAAGAGACTCAAAGAGGATCTCCCAAAGAGACGAGATTGCGATGATAAAGAAGAAGACGGTCGAAGCAAGGGAGAGTAGAGCAGGGCGATGGGGATGGGGCCCAAGAGAAGGAACCTTGTATATGAGTTCTTTCTCAACCTACGCAACGCAATGCAACGCCACTGATCGAACAAACTCTCTCGCTCGACTGACTTCCACAAAAGACGTAGAAGAGGAGAACAGGAGCACAGTAGACAGAGACATGACAGAGGGAACCCCTAACTAATCCAAAATGAACCAAGCCCCCTGCACATTTCAACGCTTGGGCCCGAACCGGGTGCGCTAACAACTGGCTTGCCGCCTTTGGGCTTGGTGTGAGCTCCCAGCTAAACGAGCTAGGTCCAGCGGGGGTCCCCGGCTCTAGTGGCCCCCATTAGCTAGGCCATTGCTACGCTCTAGATTGCTCCAGGACCATCACCATTCAATCGAAACATGGCATCACCAATGAAGGTTTGGTCCGTCTGATGCATAACACGCGGCTGTTCACAAAACATGCACAAAGGACATCACAAAATGCACTGCCTACCTTCTGTACTTGGGCAGAAGCCGAAATCCCTCAGATAACAAAACCAACAGTTCAGCTGCCTTCATGGCCTAGATCAGATCCCATGTGGCACGGCTGCATGTCTCTAGATCGATTCCCACGAATAACACCTCCATCCCTTCAAAAATGGCTCAAGTTTATCTAGTGATTTACCCGCATCCTAATGCTAATTCTCGCCGGCGCCACCAACATGGGTTAATCGCCGGCTCTTGGCACTGACTCGCCAATTGTAGCTTTATTCAAACTGTGCCATAACAGTATTCTCTCCGCAAAGCCAAGAAAGATTATTCTTCTTGGCAGCCGAGATGCCGTGATCTTGTGTCTGATTGTCTAATAGTCTAACTATCATGTCGTCCATGTCACGCTTCCAAACTGATGATTTGGTCAGTGGGCTGTCTAGGCTGTCAGGGCTGTCAATCACCTGGCATGACTTCACACATGACAGTCACTGTTGGTCCTTCAGGAGTCAGCCAGGAACAGGCACAAGGTTTGGCTTCGAACACGGGAGTAAAGCCACAGAATTCCTGTCCTGAATAAAGAAGCTTTCCACAATGTTAATGTGTATATCGCCACGGTCGAATCCGATTTCCTTGGTTGTGCGTATTCGTTGTGTTTCAATCACGGCACAGCATCCACTTGTGTTTTGGAGTTCCGTGTATCCTTATCGCACTCGGAATCGTGTCCGTGTCTAGCAAGGAACCCGCGTATAATGATTCGGTAACTTGATCGCAATTCATCCCAATCTCCGCGTATAATAGATCCGATATCACAGCAGACACAGTCATTCAGATTTACGTACCAGATGCGAAATATCCCTATGCAAGTTCCCCTCAATGCAAGTGAGGAGTTCTTCAGTTAAAGTCCAGAACCTGGTCTCTGCATTTACTGGGGTCCCTGCATTAGCTTCCATTGCCAAGGAATGGATAAGAAGAATCCTAGACTTGAGTTCAGCGGGTGCTCAGTGGCGCTGTCATTGTGTTGTTGCCACTGATGTAGCGGTTTTTCCTTACCAAAAACGGACTTGAAGTTGGAATTTTCATTGTTTCTATTGCCACTTTTGAAAGTTTGATGGTGATACAGTCGGTTCAACCGATGACGACGATGACACTTAATGGCAGGACGGCAGTTGATTGAACCACAGTATTCGGATTTGCGCTTGATACGAATAAGTGGTGACAATCAAGTCTCTCCTGAGAGGGAGACTCTGACCCGTAGTGATCCCTGTCAGGGTATTTTAATGCCCACAAATATTGGTCTAATTTGAGACCAGTGCCACAGCGAGAGAATCATGCAAGTTGATGTCAACCGAGTGCATTTTTGTGTCTGTCAAGGTAGTCGTAAGTGCCGGGATACTGACGTCTTCAATTTATTCGTCGATTGATGCCAGTCGCTTCGGTGTGTCGATGTCTGTAATGCAATTATCCCTTTCCGTTTGGTCCATCAGCAAAGAGCAAGGCCTGTAAATGTCGGCGCATAAACTCGCCTGAATGATCAGCGCGAATATGCACAGAGATTCGCTGAAGTTTATGTTTGAAACATCAAATTGGAAGCAATGCATGCCAAACGTGGTGTCCTAACGTGCATTTCATCGTATTAGAAATTGAAGCGGGCGGAAAGTGCTGCCGCCAAATCTGTGCTGTCCCGAAGCCCGTGTCGTTCTTGTATCAACGTCGTACCTACATATCCAATCAGTACTTTCGGCATGTCCAAGGTGAAGTTGCCTATGAATCGAGAGAACGTGCGTACGCGATTGATGAACCCGGACGTCCTCACTGCTATACCAGCACCGAATGGTGGATGACTGTTCATTGCGATGGGTTCGATGCATCAAATGTGAGTCCTCGGATATCCTCTGACGTTGCATGAGGCAGCCCGCGCGACAGACATTTGGGGTATCCGTCAGCGTCATGAATGCTGGTGAATCCAATAGCTGGAGGCATGGCTCGACTTGTGTCATGTCGGTCGTACTTGGAACCGCAACGAGCGCGTACCGGTTGCTGATGCATCTGGCAACGCCTGGAGAAAGTTGGCAAGTTTCCACCACCAAAGACGGGAAGCTCGCGATGACAGCTTCAGACACAAGGGATCAGCTCGACCTTGGCTTACTGGCATCGTATGTCGGCCTTTACTTAGCGCTCTTCAGCTCTATGCCGGGTGGTAACACGCACCGACAGCCAGACTGTCGTAGAGTGTGGAAGACATCGTTGTTTGACCCAAACAGCGCGAGCTCTTTGAGATCTTCAGCTCCATGAATGTTGGAACCCAATACACGGATGGGGAGATTAAGTTGGTACCAAGATGCGAGGGCTATTCAGCTTGGCCCATTCTTGACGCCAGCGTAACTATACACAGTCAGTGTCCCAATGTTTGCATTGGTTGGTGATTTGCAGACAGTCGAAGCGCTCCAGAGATAGAAGACCATACGTCTTCACCTGATCTGATCAGTCTGGTGGCGGAGTCTCGGGGTCATCAAAATCGATGGGCACCGGAGTCTTGCTGAGAGTACAAGATGCAGCCGCCTTATGTGGTGTCTAAGCCGTTGAACTTGGAGTACAGGACAATCCTGGTGCATTCGCTGGCAATCGTCGCGACGAAGGGGTTCGTGCAGGCTGTTCGAATTGGAGACCATCTACCATCGTCTAGCACTATATCATCAACGTTGCGCGCGGGTTCATGCAGACTGCTCGACCTGAAAGCCTCCAGATTAAATGGCATGCATCTTCGAATGCGACCCGATTCGACTGTCAAGACCGATGAAAAGACCAAGGTGACGAAGGACTCGCCAGTGTCAAGAGAGCAGGGGCAAATTTCGAGGTTTGTATCTCAAGCCAGAGGCAGAGTGTTCAGCTTGATCGACCGCCAGGTTTGTTTCGGTGCAAGTCCCCAGCCTTCCCCATCACTCGTTTGGCCACTGGGCTTCTAAATATTTTGGAACATTGAGTCAAGTGTGCAGAATTGCCGGGGAAGTGGTTAGAATCTGTGGAGTTTCGTGTCAATCGACAACTTCTGTAGTTGTAATGAATGCCGCTTCCGCTCGGGTCGTCCCGAAGGTAGTTAACAGCTTGCCAAACATCAACTACGCAGACCGGAAGGTTGGATCTGATATCTTGAGCTGAACTGAAGTGGTCAGCTTGAGCAAGCTTGCCAGCTGATGCAGAGACAGATAAGCAGCGGTGCAATTTCAAGGTCTTTTAACTTACAAAGATGGTAGAACTGCAGATAAATGAGGTCTGGATGAACAAGGGGCTCGAACAGTCATCAGCAAGGAGACCGTTGGGACATGACCCTGTCACGAAATCCGATATGGGTTCAAAAGCAATGTAACGGCGTGCATAGGAAAGGGTCGTCGGCTGCCGCTACATGGGCACTCGTAGCCAATCCCAACCACTATATGTTCTATCGACTGACTGTTAGTCTCTCCGTCATATTCAGTGGGTTTCCGTGTATTTGGCTCAACGGTTGAAGATCAATGGCAAGGTCAGGACTTGCGGATGCGATGGTTGAAGGGAACCACTTCCTGCCAGGCGTCAAAGTCTAGACATCTCAGCACTCTTCAGCTTCTGTGTCTGGGGAACTTACGAAGACGATAGATGACGTCCCAGAAGTGGGAGATAGAAGCATGGAGCAAATAGTTAAGTCCGAGCAACGCTGAATAGGCCTGTAATGGACTCGTTGCCGACGTCGCAGCCCATGTAAATCGGAGGTGTTGGCATCGTCAGCGTTGCAAACTTGAATCAGCAAACGTATGTGTATTCGCGACTTCTTTTCAGTGTCCAGGACAGTCTCTTCAAGCGGGGGGAGTGTGTCGAGGGTATCTGACTTGTTCTGCCAGTGTCCGACATGAAATCGGAACCTGAGGCGGCTAGTGGTCGAGGATCCATTTCTTGACCATCACTCTCATCTATGCATATCATCAGCACTCTGCAGAATTTTCAAATTTGTGTGGGCTGTACTCACTGGCTGCTGCATGGACATTCAGGGAAGCCAATGTCGATCGCCATGGATGGTTTTGTGTTGTAGTGCCGCGAGCAAGCGTTGGAGCTGATGGGAAAGAGTTCTGCAGTATATAGCTTGCGTCGCATGTTAGTGATCGATTCAGGGGACTTGGAGATTGGAGCGGCCAAATTCCATGTCTTGCCGGCATCAGGTATCTGACATGATCATTGGATTGTGTACTGGCATTCGAGCATGAGGTCCGTACCAATCATTCAGCATTGTTCAGCCTCATTTCGAGGTCAACTGTAGGGTAAAGCAATCGAGAGATTCTGATGGTTTGGGATCGCTTCATGTTGGTCGTCACCATGTCTAGACATATTATCAGTATTCTTCAACGGAAGTTACAGGGTACGCAGAAGAGTTCAGTCGTTCGGGCGGCACTGAAGGTAAGTTTGGAACCAATGGCGATTTCCTGCCTGCCCCTTGGTGCCTCCTCGGCGCTCCAGGAGATTGGACAATAGGGGAGCTTCTGGGCAGCTGCCCCCGTCAATGGTCGATACGGTACTTGGGATTGGGTGTAGTAATTTGGGTACTGTATTTCTGTCAGTCGACATCAGAGCTTCTAGAGAACTTCAGAGTGTTATGGTGTAGTCGTCGCCGGTACTGCCAGGAACCAGAGTTCAATACCAATGCCGATCGCCATGTCCTTTTGACTGACTCTCGGTGCCTATTCATGACTACTCGGCAGGATGGAAAATTCGAAGACCGTCTAGGTCGAGGTTTCCAACGGCAAAGGGTTAGAGGAGCGTGTCCGGCGCCGGTTGGACGTTGGCCGTAAGGTCAGTATGCGTAAGGCCCGAGTGACAGAGCTGTGAAGGCTGTCGCTTCATCGACCACAGTGGTATCTAGGCATCATCAACACTTTTAGTCAATTGAAGTCGAAGGCTAATGGGGGCTGAACATGTTGTACGAGTCGGCGAAGAGCACATGTGATGGCTAGTACTGAACTGGACCGACTCTGATTCACCTCTGGTCGCAACTCTAGAGCCGAGAGAGCAGGAGCTTCTCAAAAGTGCGTGAGAGTTCAGTCATTGTTTCGTGCTATACAAACATTCTAAGCAGTCGATATCAATGCCCTGCGTGGTGTCACTGATGAATCCGAAGAAATGGTATTTGCTTTGTATAACTGTTGAATGTCAGTCCACATGTCAAGGAGAGAAGCCCAAGTTCCATGGCAACGTCTCTGGATCACCATTGGGTTCAGATCATCGACAGCCACTTCATCAATTGAGGTTGAGGAAATTGCACTAGGGGTTTTAGCCGACCATGGGGCACATGGCAGTTGTCTGGGCTGACTATTGGCGAGTGGTGTCATTCTGTCAACGTAGTCATGTCCAGATACCAAAGGATTGCTGAGAGTATAAGAGTGTCGTCTTTTTCGTATGTTCCAATGAGCACCCACGATCATGACGATCTTTCGAGCGACGTCTGAGTCCGTAGGAAACTTGTCGTCAGGCAAGCAACTATATCTCATTGTTAGACTTTCTTCTAAAATGAAAGGTTCTGGGTAGAGGTCTGATGTTTCTCACATGTGGCGGGGTTGCTTATTGTAGATCTTCTCATAAGCACCGTCGAGGGTCACTTGTTGATCAGCAAGTAGTTGAATTCACTTTGGCCCAGAGACGAGTCAAAGTTGAACATGGTTGGACGAGGTGTGTCTACGTCTCATCAGTAGATTCCATAGCGAGGTCGAAACTTGTGGTAGTACCTACTAGCAGGCTTGCATGCGTAACTGACATGCTTTGAAATGGGAATGCGTGCTGTTCCTCACACTGTGAATGTTTGGCTGTAGTCAGTTGCTTGCTTCAGCATTGTCGGCCTGCTCACTCTCAACTACTGGCCCATAAACAGTCCTTACCGTTGTGTCCTTGGCAAGACCTGTCGCTCGATCACGGTTCAAAGAGGTGTGGCTGCATCCCATCAGTAGCCGTCCAGGTGACACATCGGGCAATACCTCTGGGCCGAGTTGCTACCTGTCAAAGAATTGGTTTGTTTGATCTCACAGAGCGTTTCCAAATACCGCACGATCTGTATCCTCAGTCAGCCAGGCGGTCCTGTATGCTAGACATAGTGTCTACCGAGAAAGATGAATGGTAGAAGCAAGGCTGAGAGAAGGTGACTCTGCAGCAAAGTCCGGATAACATCAGCGACAGCTCAAATGGCGACGATATCGGAGGGTCGAACGAAGGCGGACTTGGTCCTAAGAAGAGTTTTGCTGGCCCCTGCTGTATATTTGCAACAGCGACAACATTCAAATAATGAGCCGCATGGGCTTCTTCTCCTCGACGTAGGCAGCAGCGTCACCGCAGACATCCCCGACTTCAAAACGAGTAAGGCAGGAAAGCACTCTCCGATGCCCTCGGGGCACCAAGCTCTGTCTGTTGATACGAGTTCTCAACTATAGGTATCAACTGCAAATAACACCGGCCTGCAATATGGACTGGGACGGCATTGATACCTTGTCTGGGGTTGCAAAAGTACCCTTTGACTATCAGTATGCGAATCAATGGTGGCTGAACAGACTTACATAGTGCTTAACCGTAGCCGAGATACCACGTGCTTGAAGAACCCTGGGATGCTTCGAAGGGCAAGTTGATGCTCTGATCAGCCAAGATTCTAGCTATGCCAGGTCAAAGACGCGATCTCGGTCCACTTGCCTCAGCGGCTGATTCACGAGCAGTCATCTTGGAAGAGGTCAGTCGTGTCGGGGATGAATTGAAAGGGTATGGCTGAGTCTCATTAGTAAACTCCTAGCAACAAAACTTGGCAGCAGTATCCCGATTCTTGTGACGTGCACAATGAAGTGTAATCTGGTGAATTGCAGCGCTCTCAGTCTCATCGTCATCTACTCGAACGTCTATCTTCACCCTGGTACTCACGTCAGCCCGTGATCTTTTCTAGAAAGAGCTGCTTTACCTGCAAAACTCCGATCGTGCTTTTAAGCGTCACTCAACTACATCGCTTGGGTAGTGGTGGCTTTGCTGCTGCCAGATGATGGATCAGGATTGTCAGCTTGATTGTCAGTCATGGCAACATGACTCTAGTACAGCTCAAGTCAGTATACCAAGATCGAAGCTTCTGAGCTTCGACAGCAACTGCGAGCCGCAACTCTCGACTGCCAGCTCGACATTCCGCTTGGAAAATGATGGTTCAATTGAAGAACGGTGATGATTGGTGGCAGGTAGATGATGGGATTTGGGTGTCGGGAGGTGGAATATGAATGCTGATGGGAGATGGTGCCAATACTGGGGGTAGGGTTTGTGAATGGAAGCTCAATATTTCCGCTTGAAATGAAGAGTCCGTTGAGGAACGGGCATGAGCGATTGATGATGAAAGACGATGACGGGGGGAGATTGATGATTGTGTTGATGAAGCAATGGATGGAGATGAATGAAGCTCGAAAATTGAGGATTGAGGGGTTCCCAATGAGCTCCTGCCATTTCAATTGCTTCCGTGACCTTACCGTGTTACCTTAGGAAGGCATCACCACATTTCCGGGAGGCAACGCGACGGTGCTTTCACCTGCCGTTTGCAGGCATATTCACTCAACACCTTCTCTTATCATCACCACCCACTCAAACTCTTCGTCTTCATCACACTTGTTTATCACTACATTATCATCATTCTTGTCCTTGCCCTTCGCCGCCTGTCGTTCCACTATACACCATGGAGAAGCCCTTCGCTGGACGATGGCTGTACGATGATAAGGATCTCGCCCCGGTCAACATCCTATGGGAAACAATTTTCTGCCCTTGCATTGTTTACGGTCGATCCAAAAAGAGCTACGAAAATGCTCTCGACAGGGCGTATGAATGTGATACACCCCCGAATGGCCATGTCAGATTCAAGGTCAGCAAGAAAGGAATCGTCGACACACAAGAGGAATACTAGTCGAAGCCTCTGAAGAACCCGGCCATTTCTCTGCCCTGCTTGGAATTCGCTGCCTGCTTGCCTTGTAAGTGTCTCTTTGCAAGTCAAACACTCTAACATGTCTAGTCTATGGTGTCTTCATCTCCAATCTGCGTACAAAAGTTCGCGATCTCTACAACATCGAAGGAACCCACCATGAAGACAATCTATGGAGCTGCTGCTATCCATGTGATACCCTCATTCAGATCGAACACGAACTCATCAATCATGGACGTCACCGGAGACGCACTTGCTGTGGGTATGAGACCGAACCCTCAATGACCACATCCGTGAGCACTTCTAGATCGCACAGCAAGGTCACCACTTGTGATACGGAACCCGATGAAAACCTTCCATGTATTCCCGAAGGTTCATCCGAGTGCACGTCTCCAACCTCATCTGCAAGCAGCCGAAGCAAGCCCCGGGAGAGATCAATCGCTGAAGATCCAGTTGCACCGACCGACGCAACTCTTGACCACAGTCACGACCTCTCCAAAGATCCAAGAGGACCATATCGAACCAATGCACCTCACCGGCTGAAGGATGACACTTCTGCTCCTGTGTATCCTCCTTCAATTCATCAGCTTCGAACCGATACAAAGGCGCCTGCCAGTCCACCTGCAGTTCATCGACACGATTTGTTTCAGGACGCAAGCGAGACGAATGAGACCCAACCCAATCACGACATTGGATTCGATCAAGTTGCAACATATCGAGCTAGTCCTGATCATCAACTTCGGCGGGACGAAAAGACGCCGGGAGCATTTCCTTCAGCTCATCATTTGCACCATGATACGGTAGTCCGGACCAAAGCACCACGACAACACATGCTAGAAGATGATGAGGCAAGGTCCGAGTAGGTCGGGAATTCGTGGGCCACACCATCTTCATGAGGACAAGTGAGGAAGGCGAGGAAAGCGGCGAGGTCAAGAGGCCAGAAGACCGGTGAAATATTATTATGATTCAACCTCAGACACGACTGTAGTATTATCACTTCATAGGGGCTTACAATAGATATATCTCAACTGCAACCTTATGCGACCATGGTAGTCTCTGTTGTTACTGAAGTATTGGTGCGTCCAGACTTTATGGTCACATATGGTCTCTGAGTTGGCAGGCTATGCATGCGACCAGGTCAAATTTGTGTCAAACGCCGAGCGAATGTTACTGTCCCGCCTCTCAGCCTCCGACTTGCAGCTCGATGCATTGGCGTTGCACACAAGTATCATCGAGAGGGGTTCGACACGGACACGACGCGAGTAGATCGCGGGTGGTCTGGCCTTTAATAGTAACAAGCCAGGATAAAGTTACACTTTACAAGGGACCCGTTTCAGTGGAGGCAATAGCTGGTTGGCGATCGGTCAGATCAGCTGAAAGACGACGACCAATTGGAATTGCGTGTCTGCCAATGTTGTGATGAGACCATGGTCGCATATTGGCGGCCATGCACATAGCTGGCTGGGCACAATAGCAAGATGAGTTTGGGTATTGAGACGACTTCGGGATTGAGTTCAGACTTGCACAGATCAAGGAACACGAACTCGCGTTACATTAAATGGCTTCATCCTGCATGCTGAAATCTCCCTTGCATTGGCGCTCAGCGCGACGATTGGACATGGCATGGAGCAAACTGGGTTGACGCTTGTGGAGTTTTGGACGTCCCACAAGGCCAAGGCATGTTGCATTGAGCGAATCATTTTGGAAAAGTGCTTAGCGGTGACCAACTTGCATTGATTGAGGGGAAAACACCTCAGGCAGAGATGTCCTTATCTTGAAATGTTCAAAGCTCTGGCTGGACATCGACGATCAATTCCATGCACTGGTAATTAACACGGTCGCGAATCTGCATTCTTGTTTCATACCTGTCGGCCCACTGCTCTCTGTAGGCATTCTAGTGACCTGCTTCTAGTGGCCGCCCGTCACGTACCGCGCTCACGTCCAAGGCACGACGCCCTAGAGGGAACCCACTTTCGCGCTGAAGCTCCCTTATTACCGATCTTTCTCCACGCGCCCTCCGCAGCAGAACCCACCTTTGGCACCTCTTTTCTACCCGCTCTCTCCCACTTTCACTCATCATCGTCTTCACTCATTTACACGTTCGACTCACGCGATAACAATAAACAATAACTTCTCTCGCTGCTGGGTCCATCATGGCTACTGTCACTCGTCAGCCATTTGCTCCCCTTGATGGGACTCGTCTCCAGACCTTGACCAGTCTTAAGAATAGGCAAAATGGTATGTGGAGATGCGGAGATGCGGAGTGTTTGGGCTTCACTGACATGATTAGCTTTGCCAACTGGTGGGAAACGAAAGGCTGAATTGATTGATACTGATGATTCTGAAAATGTCGATCCTATTTCTTTTGCCAAGCGATCAAAGGGTTCCAAGGACAAGGACATCCTAAAGGACAGCATTCTCAGGCCTTCTGCTTTTATCCTCAAGCCTTCTGCACCTGTATCTGCATCTCCCATTCCTAATCGCCTCACGAGCCCTACCAAGACCCGACGCACTCTTCAACCTAAATCACCCGCCAAACTCAGCTCTGGCATTTCAAAGTCTTCTCCCATTTATGCTCCAGCTGGTCGATCTCCCACCCGAAGCAAGCGATCTGGTATCGCATCTAGCCGACGACGCACTGCTGGTCCCTACACTCGTGTTGATCCTCCTTCATTCAGTCTTGGATCTGCCGCTCCCTTTTCTCTCGATGCTGCTCTCAAGGGTACTATTCCTGGCTATGGCGCCAAGAAGGAACCCATCACTGCTCTGCATGAACCAGACATGAAGGCTAGCTGGTTCTTTGACATTCACGAGGACACACCCGAACAAGAGATGACCAACCTTCTTCAACACAGCACATGTGTACTTGACATTTCATCCGACGAGGAGAGTCAAAGAAAACTCAACAGAGACCGTGCTGAAGGCCGCGATAAGGAAAATGTTCCTCCTCCTGATGATATCTCTCAAACTCGTCGCGCACCCAAAGCTGACGACATGGTTGTTGAGAAGGAGCGTGTCGCATTGGGAGAAATGAACACTGCCGACTTTTACGCTGAAGGATGTGACGAGACATCAGTCATTTTTGTACCTGAAGATGAGCCAGAGGTGAATGCGACTGCACCTGCGCCTGCGACAGTGGTCGAAAAGCCTATCGATCCTTCAACAGAAGACATCGACAGCTTAATGGCCAAGCCCACAGAAGGTTCAAGCAAGGCTGCAGTTTTGGAACCAATCGAAGGGACAGGAGAAAGTTTTGAGTTATGGGAAAGCGGTAGCGCACATGATGAAGCCGTATAGGCATGAAGCATGAACAAGTCATGAACTGTTATGGTAATGGATACGGATGGAATGAATGATGGAATGGATGGATAGGGATACGGATGGTGGAGTTTGGCCGGCGTCACTTTTCTTCTTAGGCTACCAAGAGCTGGGGCTATAGTTTTGTGATTGCATTATTGTCTAAGTATTAATTGATTACTGACTGTTTGAATGAATGTGGTTTCACTGAGTGTAAATTATGATCTGATTTCCGCCGCACTGTGTCCCACGTGAACCACTAACCAAAACAGTGTGAATATTTCGTCAGCAATCCACTTCCCCTCATCAACCATCATGGCTTCAATCAACGATTTGGCTACAGCCGCGATTGCGAGCTCTGATACTGCGGATGATTCAACTCGGGGCGCATTCATTATCTTGGAGGGTTTGGATAGAAGTGGAAAGACGACACAGGTGAAATTGTTGGAGCAGAGATTTGTCGAGGAGGGTAAAAAGGTCAAGGTTATGAGATTTCCTGGTATGTCACTGAAGAAGTGGTGAATTATGCTGATGTTTTATAGACAGGACTACACCTATTGGACAGATGATTGATGCTTATCTCAAGAGTGATGTTGAGATGGATGATCATGTTATTCATTTATTGTTCAGCGCAAACAGATGGGAAGCTGTGTGAGTATACCGGTCTGTCACACTTCAATTCTGACCTTTCAGCAAACAAATCCAATCTCTACTCGCTTCTGGTACTACAATTGTCTGCGACCGGTATTATCACTCAGGCATAGTCTACTCAGCCGCCAAGCAAAACCCCTCTCTGACCCTCCCTTGGGCACGAGCACCAGAACGCGGTCTTCCTCGGCCAGATCTTGTCTTGTTCCTCGATTTGACCGAAGAGCAAGCTCAAGCTCGAGGTGGTTGGGGTGGAGAGGTCTATGAACGATCTGGTATGCAGAAACGTGTACGGGAATTATTCTGGGGTCTCAGCATGGGCGGAAAAGATGTTGCGGCGCAGGGACTTGGGCTAGGTGAGGGTGAGGACTGGACACAGGAGGAGGAGGATCTTGTGGTAGTTGATGCGGGTGGGAGTGTGGAAGAAGTTGCTGAGGAGGTTTGGAAGAAGGTTAGGGGTAGAGTTGAACAGGTTGAGAGAGGAGAGGTTGGAAGGACTGTGAGAGTTGTTAGGTGAGACGTCAGAAAGGTCTCTGTTGTAATGACAGCAAAAATGAATCCCCGAGACCTGGATCGAACAAGTGACCTTTCGGTGACGGTACAGTTACAGCCGAACGCTCTTCCAGCTGAGCTACTCGGGGATGGCTCTGACGATCAGAGGAGTAGCCATGGCGATCGGCGAGGAAAGTTGGGTACATGTGGACTGGATGCTGTGTTCTCAATGAGGCAATCTGGGCTGTGGCAATGAGACTTGGGTTGTGGGTGCAGGAGATCGTATGCAGTGTCTGAGGTATCCCCAAATGCAAGCTTGGTGTTGAAGGGTCGCATTGTGACACAGATGACGCGGGGTTTGTTTCATCCCACCTTGTGTGATTGTTTTGTCAGACACGGACTTTGTGGCATTACTAGCTGCAATTATGTTCTCGAATCAATTCTGGCCAGCCTTAGGATAAACCGACTGAATAAATTGCGCTCATATGAATACGCTGCGTATAGGTACAATTTACACCTCTACTCCCAACCAAGTCCAATGGCTATTCCTCCGATTTCGGAGATCTCCCCGAATAGCTCAGCTGGAAGAGCGTTCGGCTGTAATTGTTAAGCATCTCACCGAAAGGTCACTTGTTCGATCCAGGTTTCGGGGAACTCAATTTTTGCATCTTTTACATTTGCTGCAAACTTGTTTTTTGCTGGCGAGTTTACCTGTATCTAATTCAGTAAGTTTTACAGCAAACTTTCTCCTTGCTGGTGACTGAGTGTGTCTCAGTTGGTGACACCAAAAAGTTGAGATGTCATGATATACTCAACAACACCAAATGCTATAGCCAGCAAAAGAAATCCCCGAAACCTGGATCGAACAAGTGACCTTTCGGTGTCATATGTCAGTTACAGCCGAACGCTCTTCCAGCTGAGCTATTCGGGGATTGGTGATCGTCGTTCGCTATCCCTCCATACAGGCCGTCTGGAGTCGTAGGTTGAAGCTACAGGCATTCACATTCACAAGCACTTCTTTCACCATGACACTTCTCACAAGCAATCAAACTTTTATTAATTAAAGACTACAGTCTTGTGACCATTGAGGAACAATCTCCTCTCAGCATACCACCGCACAGCAGCAGCAAGAACTTGGCTCTCGACATTAGATCCCTCCTCAGACAACTCCTTAGGATTCATGCTGTGATCAACACGAGCAACGCGCTGCTCGATAATAGGACCCTCGTCCAGATCAGCAGTGACAAAGTGAGCAGTAGCTCCGATAATCTTGACACCGCGCTCGTAAGCCTGGTGGTAAGGCTTGGCACCCTTGAAGGATGGCAGGAAACTGTGGTGAATGTTGATGATACGTCCGGACATGGCCTCGCACAGCGTCGGGGACAGAACCTGCATGTAGCGGGCGAGGACAATGAGCTCAATGCCGTGCTTCTTGCAGAGGTCGAGGATCTGGCCTTCTTGTTGCGCCTTGGTGTCTTTTGTGACGGGCAGATGGTGGAACTCGATTCCGTAGCTCTCGGCGAGGGCGGCATAGTCGGGGTGGTTCGACACGATGACGGGGACTTCCATGCGCAGCTGGCCGGTCTTCATGCGGAAGAGCAGGTCGTTGAGACAGTGGCCGATCTTGGAGACCATGATGAGAACACGGGTCTTGCGGGCGACGGGACGGATATCGTAGTCCATCCTGTACTCGGCAGCGAGCTTGTCGAAAGCCTCGACGAGGTGCTCGGTGGACTCGGTCTCGGTAGGGCCAAAGTGCACACGCATGAAGAAGCGCTCGGAGACGGGATCGGAGAACTGCTGGAGGTCGAGAATGTTGTGCTTGTTGGCGGCAAAGATGCCAGTCACGGCATAGACGATGCCGGACTTGTCAGGGCATGACAGGGTGAGGATGTGATCATTAGCCATGTTGAAGGCTATGGACGGCGTTGAATTGACGGGAAGGAATTTGGTGTAAGTGAGAAGAATTGCGACGTAACTTGTTAGCCTCCGTATGTCGACCGAGTATGACTCCGAGAACCCCACTGCGGGCTAACCCTCCACTATCGGAGATGCGTCGGGATGTGGCCATGAAGCAGTAAGTTGGTATTAAGTAAATTGAGGGAAATATGCTGTATTGAGATTATTGAATAGGGTAGTAATGCGGCGTGGATCTGGACTGTATCCGTAGAGAAGTGCCAGTCTGATCGTCATGATACATTGGTAAGGCCGGTTAATATCCGTCTCCGCCATGGCTGCAGGGTAACAAGAATCCACCGTTGAATCAAGAACAGACGTCAGATCTGATAGTCTAGATAATAGATAATCAGAAAGGTACCAAAGGTGTATGTAATATAGAAACAATAAAGCTAATGCATGCAACTCCGCCGTCACGTGGCGTTGATCGGAAGTCCATCCGTTCCCCACCATCAACACTCAACTAGCATCAACCGCAATGCATCATGGCAGGTGGCTCTCGGAGCCGAGACGGCTGCTTCAACTGTCGAAGACGAAAGCGAAGATGTGACGAGGAGAAACCAACATGTCGACGGTGTCAACGAACAGGAGATGACTGTATCTTTCCGAGTCCAGCTTCAGCATCGAATCCGTTAAAGTTTATCGTGGCGGCTTCTGACCACTATCTAGTGCCGAGTGATAACCAGGGCCATAGCTTTCTGAATCTCTCACCTCAGGAACTCGTTGCTGTTTGTAATTCGAGTGAAGGAAGGATTGTTTGGACACAGGAATCTGTTCCTCGCAGTTTGTCACCGTTTGCTTTTGAGTCAGGGCGTTCAGTTGAGCAAGCTCTCGTGCAGTACTGTAAGTATTCTCACCACCATTTGTCGCCACTAACAGATTAGATGTCGAAATAATCTCCAGGAGCAGAGTCTACGTGGATACAAGCCGGAATGGCTTCCGTACATCAGTCATCCCCCGAATGTTTCAAGGTCCTCTGTTCTCCGCAGTCCTAGCCATGAGCGCAGCAGAATGGGCACAAAACATTGTCCCAGATGGAAGAGACTACCGCGCTTTATCAATGCAGTACAAAGTTCGTGCTCTCCATGAACTACAGCACGCTCTTCCAGATTCTCAAGGCAGTGAGGGTAATCTTCTTACTTGTGTTCTCTTGGCATCTCTCGAAATCGCACATGGATCGTGTCCAACCTGGCTCCGTCATCTTCAAGGCGCACTCGCTCTGCTTGAGAGTTTTGGAAACAGTATCGACCCTAATGTGGCCGAATTTGTACTCCAGTATTTCCGGTTTCGATATATTCTGATGGAGACTACGCAACCTACCCACCAGGACTCGTTACACCAAGCAATGTCTGGCTTGGCCAAAGCTGAGGCTACACTCCCACATTCTCGGAATCTAGTTGATGAGCAGATTGGCTGCTCGATGGATCTCGTCGACATCATCAACGAAATATCGTCACTGTCTACCCACGACATTTCCAAGGATCAACTATACACAACAGGCCAAGGAATTGAACAGCGACTCGAAGACCTTTCTTCTCAGGGCACAGACGACTACCTCTTACGGAGCGCCGAGTCTTTTAGAATTGCAGCCCAAATCTACCTCCGCCTCGTGTGCTACAACACAGCCATCACCCATCCATCAATTCTGGCACTCCACGAATCTCTTCTTTCCTGTCTCTCCGATATCATCGTTGAAGGACAGACTCGAAGATCATTCCCAATGTGGCCACTATTCTTGGCAGGCTGCGCATGCTCATCAGACGAACAACGAAAGGTTGTATTGGATCACTTCATGTTGATGGATAGTAAATGGCCCATTAGCAACATCTCTGCTGTTTGGAACGCTCTCAAGTTGATCTGGCATACAAGAGATCTTCAAGTATCGAGTACAAACCAAGACTGGAGGGAGATTATCCACAAGTTTGGATGGAAGCTCTCGTTATCATGATCAATTCTATTTACATACCTGGGTATACGCTCTATGCTCTAATGCGACCGCACGCTAAACTTCCAACTTCCTTGACTTGCCATGGGATCCCTCGGTCCATCCCAGACTGGACACCATGATTCTTTAGCCCCTTCGTCTGCTCGTGCTCTTGATTCCTCCACCATTCGCATGATGAATTTGCTGTCCTGTACCTCGTCTTGTTCGTCCCGATCTTTAGACAGCCATCCTTCTCTTCGTCCGTCGCCAGAATTAAGTCGATGGTCAAGTGGCCGGATATCATGAGATCCTGCACTGGCTGTTCGCTCCGTTCGTAATCGTACAGGCTGACCTGTCAACATGGCCATTTCCACGTCCAAGTCAATCATTTCATCTGAAGGCCGATTCGGTCGAGAGGGCATGTGTTCTGTAGACGAGCTAATCCATCGGAAGCGCTTCTTGAACAGGGATGTCCGTGTTCGATCGCGTGGCCAATTGGGGTTTCGTGCTCGTCTACGTTTACGGACATGATGCTCGATCAGGAGGTTCAAAGATGGAAGACAGGCGCAGACAAAGCCGATAGTAATCTCGAGAGCCCTACAATCGTTAGACAAGCATTATCGGGCTGACAGACATACGTTAGAATGCCAATCGGCGTATAATCGACAGTGATATCATCCGAGTTCAAAAAGTCTACCGCTTTGGCAACACGGAAGAGTGTCAAAGCCGTAGCGATTCCACCGGCTCCCAAAAGCAACACAATCTTGATCCTTTTTCCTATCGACATTCGGAGTTTCCAAGTCAACGGTATCGGGATCAACAGAATGATCAAATCCGTGACAATCGATAGCGATAGATCTGAAAAGAAGATCTTTCGCTGGTTGAGACATCGTGCGTTCCTGACATCTGGATCCCAATATGTCCGAATGGGATAACAGTTGACAATTCGAAGTAATTGAATCGGAATGTATGCCACCAGTAAAGCCCATATCAAGATCTTGATTCCCTTTGCGACTCGTGGTTCAACAGCAAAAACTCGTGCCATCAGCAGCAAAATGGTCGCTTTGGTGAAAAAGGCAGCTGGGATATAGACAACCGTACTGGCATAAAACCACTGACTTGTTAGATTGATCGGTTACACTTGGGCTACTCACCTTTAGCCAATTGTAGTATTCTGGTTTACGAATCTCCCAAGCATGATAGCCTGCTCCATACCGGGCCACTATTTTGTTAGTGACGCAACGAAAAGGGAATAGACATACTCATAAAGCAAGTGACGCAGTACATGATGGCGGTGATCTAAAAGGTTAGCAATAGCCAAACATCAAGAGTTGGTCATACAAATGCTGCTATACACGTCCCTAAACTGTTAGCTTTGTTCAACATAAGATGTAGACATACAATCTTCTAATCCAAAGTTCCGGCTAATCGTTCCCTTGACATAAATTCGTACTATAAAAAAGAGTGTAATAAAGAACACACATATCGTCGTCAAGACAATATTCAACGTCCAGTAAACGTCTTCAGGGTTTTTATAATCGGGAACAACCCCAGGAGGGGCATTTCGATTCGAGTCGGGACCTGTTGCATTCCACATATCGTGGAAAAGGTCAAATTCATTGTAAATGAAGATGCAGAATGACGGGAGGCGACGAATCCTTGATATCTGAGAGTAAAGCTTTAACTAGTGGATCATCGGGAAGCCAACCGTCGACGATCAACGCCACTAACGGTTGGTGCTGAACTCTGTTTCTGTTACAGGGCTTCCTTTGGTTGAGGTCACTGCAATGACTCAAGGCGACGGGTTAGGGACGGTGATCCTGTGGCGTAATTGGGTAAAACATGTTCTTGCATGACATATTCGAACGGCTACAGGTAGAGTTGGCCGATTTGGATGAATATTGATCTTGGCAAGGCTGTGCGATCTGACGACCCGAGTTGTTTCGGATATTGAAGTCAAAGCGCTACCCTCCATGAGTACAACTTGAGGCTGCATATAACATTGTCCCGAATTCATCAACGTCTTCCAACCATAGATCTACCCTCCGTCGTTGGCGTTTTATGTTTTCCTCACTCATTCCATCTGGAAATGGCCACAATTCATCCAGTCGAAAAGGTTCACTTCCCCATTCCGCCAGATGAGAGTTGTAGCTTTGTTCCCATCCATTCCGATCAGCTTGCCACAGATACTTGCTCGATGGCGAATAGAGTCCCCTCAACTCAGTTCCCAGATACGTGGTGAGGCCATCATGAGCTGACAACACATTGTCCAGAAAGTACATGGTGTACAGTGTTCGTCTCTTGGCCTCTGACATGATCCATGATTCCCATTTCGGTAGGGCGCCTCGTTGTTCTGCCGCACATACAAGTCCTTCTCGAGAGGTCGTGCATGCAATTTCCTGCAGGTTGATCATTGCCTGACGAAGAAATGGCATCGAAGGTCCCAAGTGAAAGAACAGAACCATGGAATAGATGAGGTATGCTTGAAACACCCCAAGAAGATTGATGCCTTCATATGTTCCTCGCTCTTCGTAAAGTCTAGTCATTTCTCGCTGGAGGATATCTGCGGCGATACTCACGTTGCCAGGTGGAGGATCGCATATTCGGACCAGAGTAAAGCAGGTCGAGAGTGGCACCAACGGCTGCTGCATAGGATGAATGAATGGAGGCAGACGACCTCGAATTACTGTCGAGGCATACGATTTGAGCATTCGATAGACAAAATTGATGACACTTTGGCTGTAGTTCTTGGGCGATTGTCCAGGCAGAGGAACATACGAGTTGAGCCATCGGTTCTTGATGTCGTCGCTGTTGATCGGACACACAAGGTCCAGTGTATCAAAGTGAAGGACAGGACTATCTTGGAGCGAGCTCTGTTCAAAGTCCACAGTGTCCGACGTGTTTGAGTTTTCCCAGTTCTCCGCGTCCCCAGAAGGCTGCGAGTCTACGGTCGGCTCTCGAGATCTCCCAGGATAGCTGCATGTTAGGCTCCGCAAGGCACATCGTCCGCAGGTTTCTTTGCGATCACATTTTGCTTTGGCGGTTATACAATGTTGACAAGCTTTGACTCGAGGGGTGGAATATCTTGATCCTGAAGGTGCCATGATTATGATTGATTGAATTGCATCCAAAGAGTCTTAAATAGTCGGTATTGTGTTGTTCCGACCCGTACATCACATTCATGTCGTCTGATGATATCAGACAGCCAAATTGACATGCTGAAAGCAGCTCATATTCGTTGCTACAAAGCCAACCAAACGCCATAAATCCAACTCGCTCATCACCAACTGGTCGTGTCATTCAAGGAAATAAATGAGCTCCTCGTGATATTAGAACTCGCAGGTATCACTCCTCGTTTTCGTTTCCAATTAACCCATTTTCACATCTCCATTAACCTCAGTTTGAGGAAGCATTGGCTTCTCATCTTCTTGGGCTCTTCGTTTGCCCATACGGTCGAGCCATTGCTCAGCGCTGACAATTGTTCCATCTACGACACCACTTACTTGAACAACCATGTCCAGACCTTCTTTGGCCAAGACCAAAACTTTGTGTGCACCTTCAGTTAGAGCAGTCTCGTTGTCTTGTTGCCCGGCATTCCTGTCGGTCATGGTGGCGACACGGAATCGTTGGGGCAGACTAGTGAGATGACGTCGCACAAGGATTCGTGCGTTTTCGGGCAATGCACCCCCTGCGTATTTCGACACAGTATTGATGGCTTCCCGCAGGGTTCTGAGGACATCACCCTTGAGGTTTGAGATGCGAGCAGCAAGTTGAGAGCGAGATTCGGGATCAGCCTGTTCGCCAGCTTGTCCGTCAGGTACCTTTTCGTACTCATCAAGGGTAGTTTTCAAGGCTGAAATCACACGAGCAATGTGGTCATTGGCCCATCGAAGCCATTGTAGACAGTATTTAAGACTGCGCAGACTCTCTTGGCTCATGGCGACACTGAGACCGGAAGTAGACGTAATTAGGCGCGACTGCCAGGCGCTGTTTGGTCGTGATGGTCGTGGTGAATTGGCATCAGTCTCGGTATATGCGGGTGATCTCAACTCATCGTAAGCAGGAAGCGTGTCAACCGTGCTAGTAGTTGACATGCGACGAGACATGGTCTTTGAAGATGGTGAAGGCGCTGTATCCATCTGTTCATCGCTCATTTGTTGCATTCCTTCAGACTCAAATCGTTTGTTGCTGACTGCTTCATCCTCATCCGTTTTGCGTCGCTTCTTGCTGTTACCAGTTTCCAAATCCGATGTTGAGCTGTTTTGTCGTCTTCCAGCGCCCAAAAACCATCTGACACCTCCTTCAACACCAGTTACTCGACCAACTGAACCAACAGTATTCGCAATAGGTGTCAGGTATCCTTCAACATATTCCGCGCCAGATCGAAAACGCGGTGAAAAGTTCTTGGCACCACCATACGCCGAAGTAGCGCCTTCAATTGTACTCGCCAACAATGGATGAGTCGTCGTAAGTAGAGACAGAAGCGGTTCAGGCTGCGGCGATTGTGGTTGATTCGATTGAAGCCCAGAAGTCGGTGGACTGACTGGAAGAGAGGAGTTTCTATGAGGTGGTGAAGATATAAAGTCTATAACGTTAGAAACGATCGCTGTTAAGAATTGTCAACATACCTGCTCTCAAATCTCCAAGCGCTTCAGCTGCCAGTCGCACATCTGGATCATCAAGGCTGACGCTACCAGCCCTCGTATCAAGAAGACCATCAGGAGAGGCAGCGCTGACGACACTGTTGCTGCTCCCGTCAAGATCCATTCGTGTCGGGCTATCAATACTATGCGCAAGAACTGGTGGATAAGGCGTAGGATGTAAAGGAAGCCAAGTCTTGGTTGGTTCCATGGCCATTTCGCTCGTAAGTGAACTCAGAGGTGGTAACTTGGTATCGTTATCGGCATCGAATCTAGCCAAAGGAGGCAAAGAAGTTGGTATATCGGTAGGAACATCAGGAAACTTTATCGCAGTCGGTGAAGCGACATTGGAATAAGCTGGAGGAGAAAACGCCATCAATGATTGAGGTCGAGCAGGTGGTGGTCCGAGGACATGACGAGACTCGGACTCCCGATCAGGAAGCATGTGATTGCGCTCCATGGTCGGCGATAACACGGATATGTCAACTAAGCATCGAGTGAAGTCGGCCAGTGGCCGCAAAGAATATCTCAGAGAGACAAAAGAAACAGTAAATCAATAATGATGATGATGATGATGGAAGCGGAGATGTTGGGGAGAGATTGGGAATGAGAGCGATCGTGGGGGGACAAAAGAAACCTGTTAACGTCAGGCGCTCGCGGGACCTTCTTTCCTGCTGCAGGGACCGGCTGAACAAACAAGCCCAGCGCAAGACGATAGCCCACTAAAAACCGGGCCGGCTACAGTGGCTTCAGGTGACTTGTTTTAGAGGCGTAGTGGGGAAGATCGCTAAAAGAGCTGCACCCAATATCAGAGCATCATCACAAGATATACCGAATTTGGGGACGTTTCGCTTGATTAATGATGCGATAAATTTGTTGGGCCTAGTTTTTTTTTTTTTTTTGTTCGCAGTATCACAAGATCAATTCAACTCAACGTTCAACGTCGAGACTAGAGTCGCTAAGAAGTGTACCTGAAGCCTCCGGGCCTCTAGCACGTGTCAAAACTGGGGATGATGTTGCACCGACATCACATGCAAAGAAGAATACTCATCGTCACAATTGTTAAGCGGGTCGCCCGAGTCATGAGCAATCCACTAACAAGATCAACTCAAGCACATGCCACAGAGGAAGGATTATATCCTTTTCCTGATGCGTTTGAATGTTATTTTTCCATCCAATGGAATTGTCTGATAACGTCAGATGCGATTGCTCATTGATTGCTCATCTTGAGCTATGCTAATATGTTCCTTTTCAAGTAAGGTTGCATACACACTCTTTATCCAAACCAGTCGGCATTCGGTTACTTTATCGGACCTGTATTTGGTCCCCGATAACTGATCCAACATGTGAATTTGACATGTGCGATGAACGGTAGCATTCATGCTTACAGATACTAGCAATAGCGTGACGATAAGGTATCATTGCCGGACGATAGTTGCGATAGTCGCACGGGTGAGTCTTGAGATTGGACATCTTGGACCCTGAATCGGTTGAACGGACATTCTGCACGGACTGAATTACTGAATCTCAAACACTCAAATTACTTCGTCGGTGTCGTTTTGTGTAAATTGTGAGCTGGAGATAGGACCCATGAGACACTCCCGAGTCCCCAGACACAGGACCAGCCTCGCGTTCGACTTCGTGATAAAAGCGAGATGGATGCACCAGTCACAAGCTCATTGGACATGCATTTGCAAATTTAACTTTGCCACGATCTTTACGAGTCCAATTGTGACAACCCCAAGATCCCTGATTGCAGATCTCGTCAAAGCAGAGACCCTGAAGTCAAGGGCCCTCGGACACGATACCCCCCCCAACAAAAGTCGAGGATGCGAGGTCACCTGCCACATTTACCCCATATCGAATTTTATGTTTCAGTCACAAGTTTGCCCAGTCACGAATTTGTATGTCCGGCTCCTCTGACACCGCCAAAGCAACTAATAATACTCGGGCAGTTCTTAATGGAGCCAAGTTCTCCCTCTCCGCACCACGAAATCGCAGCTCACATCAACGGCTCCACGGCTGAAATGACAGAATGCCATTCGGTTGCAGGCTAGGTAATGGTCTGCACTGTCTAGAGGGTGCGTTGAGGAGAAAGAGAAAACAAACCGAAACCCAAAAAAAAAAACCCAAAGCTTTTAATCAAAATTTCTGATCCATCTCTCACGTGACTGAAAGCTCAAGCTACCCCACCATATCCGACATTCTACCGTGTCGTCACAGCTGGAATGACCAGGCATCCAAAAGATGCCAGCGAAACAGACAGCTTAACCACGAAACGATTGCGCCTCGGACCATGATGATTGCCTGTGCTTCTCTATAGTCCTTAATTATTATTCAGCCTCTCCTTATTGATTGTTGTCTTTGTTACTGCGCATGAGCTCTTCCTCTTGATCTTGACCGTCGCATCTATCGCGACCTCCTTTCCGCTTCCGCCAAGACATCCAACATGGCATCCGCACTCTTCTTTCTAGATCTTAAGGGCAAGGTGTGTTGAACGCCACTAAGTGTGACCTCGCTGACAGTGTAGACGCTTCTTGCCCGTAACTATCGTGGTGACATTCCCATGTCAGCAGTTGAAAAGTTCCCCGTACTCCTTTCAGAAGCTGAGGAAGACTCCTCTGCTGTTCCACCATGCTTCTCCCACGAGGGCATCAACGTATGTAATCTCTATGCTTGTTGGCCCTACTAACTGAATAGTACCTCTACATCCGCCACAACAACCTCTACCTCCTCGCCCTTACGAAACGAAACACGAATGCCGCCGAAATCCTCCTATTCCTTCACAAGATCGTCGAGGTCTTTACCGAGTACTTTAAAGCTTTAGAAGAAGAATCCATTCGAGACAACTTTGTCATCATCTACGAACTTCTCGACGAAATGATGGACTTTGGTTATCCTCAAACAACAGAATCCAAGATCCTTCAGGAGTACATCACCCAGGAATCTCACAAGCTCGAGATCCAAGCACGGCCACCAATTGCCGTCACAAACGCTGTGTCGTGGCGATCAGAGGGTATCCGCTACCGCAAGAACGAAGTATTCCTCGATGTCGTCGAGTCCCTCAATCTTTTGGTGTCTGCAAACGGCAACGTCCTTCGATCAGAAATTCTTGGCGCTATCAAGATGAAGTGTTACCTCAGTGGTATGCCCGAGTTGCGTCTAGGATTGAATGACAAGGTCATGTTTGAGACAACCGGTCGAGCCACCCGCGGTAAAGCTATCGAAATGGAAGACGTCAAGTTCCATCAATGTGTACGACTATCACGATTCGAAAACGACCGAACCATCTCCTTTATCCCCCCTGACGGCGAATTCGAGCTCATGTCCTACCGTCTCAACACTCAAGTCAAGCCCCTGATCTGGGTTGAATGTGTAGTCGAATCCCATTCAGGCTCCCGAATCGAATACATGCTCAAGGCTCGAGCACAGTTCAAACGCCGCAGTACCGCCAACAATGTCGAAATCGTGGTTCCCGTTCCAGATGACGCCGATAGTCCTCGTTTCCGAACAAACATTGGGTCTGTTCATTACGCCCCCGAGCAAAGTGCTATTGTCTGGAAGATTAAACAATTTGGTGGTGGCAAGGAATTCCTCATGCGTGCTGAGCTGGGCCTGCCAAGCGTGAGAGGAGATGATGAGCAAGGTGGTGGCATGATGGGTGGCTTCGGTGGTAGCATGGGAGGAGTCGGAGGAGTGGGTAAGGGTGCCAAGCGACCTATCCAGGTCAAGTTTGAGATCCCTTACTTTACCACAAGTGGTATTCAGGTTCGGTATCTAAAGATTACCGAGCCAAAGGTACGAATCTCGCCAAATATCCGACCAAGGCTAACAATCATAGTTGCAATATCCTTCGCTGCCTTGGGTTCGATACATTACCCAATCTGGCGATATCGCTGTACGACTTCCCGACGCGGTCTGAGTCCTACATAATCAGGCCGCCAACTAGCTCATGGATGGGATAACGAACATGGGGCAGACTGCAGAGCAGGCTTCATACAGGAATGAATAATAGACTAAATCAATTCAAGCTTAAGCTGTCACATTTGGTCAATCTCGAACAATAGCCCTCTGCCATTCAAAACTGTGGAGATCTTCTCGAGTTGAGTATTGGTTGTCTGGGTCGAAAAACACCTTGACAACAAACCCTTTTGGATCTTCAGAAGCTGTTGGGGGGTCTGTGATTGTTAGCTATATCAGCAATCGATTAGACAACATACGTCCTCTAGGAGCATCAGGACTTGTCCAAGCTCCATGTCTCCATAATCGATTGTGTCCAAGAAATACACTGTCTATCGAATGGTTGCTCATCTCGCTGCCTGGAGGTGCATTCAATGCCATGAGTCCCAGAACGATAGGCAGCTCTCCTCCGAGACCTGTTGAGAGTGGTGCATCACGTCGAGGTGCTTTGTAGGTCAGAGGAAGTAGACCGGGAATCCACGCAGGATTTCTGCCAGCAACATGTAGCAAAGGACCAGGCCCAGGACCCATGGTGCTGGTGATGGTGCTCACTTGAGAGAGCCCGGGAATTGATGGTGGATGAAATACACGTAGGAGTTCCCAGTTCGATATGGTGACCAAAGGATCGTTTTCAGTGACCATAATTGGGAGCAGTGGATTGCAAGCAGCAACCCCAAATGTTTTATACTCATCGGCCGGGTATACTTGTCCATACTGATCCGTGATGCAGTTTCCAAGGGCGTCCAGTCTCAGTAATTGTCCATCGGATGCCGGAAGCGTGGAAGTGTCTCTATACCATCGCCAATCTGCTGCTTCAGACACTTCGCCGTTCCTGTAGCGCATGACTTTGCTTGGGACCTCGCCGCGGTAGTAGTTTGGTGAACTGGGCGGAATAAGGTGAAGATAATCGTCACGTCCTGGATCTCGGATGACAAGCTTGTTGGCGATAAATAGGAAGCCTGGGGTGGGTTGGCTTGAAGAGCTCCCTTTTCGGCTCGAGCTGTGCTTTGATGTTTTCTGACAGTGTTAGTTGAGCTTGAAGCTGAGCTTTAAGCGTACCTGTTTCAACATGATCACTAGTTGACTTGATCATCTGTCGATCACACTTGAGCAATTGCCATTTTATAACTCACTCATCCGCAGAGCCTCATCTCGGATTTACCTCTTGGGCTTTCCTCGGTCACGAAACCGTTGAGGAAATCGATTTCCGGTGACTTGAAGCAATAAAGTGCGAGAATGACGACACCATACATGTCAGCTTCAGCAGTCTGCCAGACATCTTGAAATATCCGTAAAGCCTATTCAAGACTTCTTGAATTAGGGATTGGTGCCACGCTTCATGGTACTTCTGAATGCTGTGCAGGGAAACCCTAGTTCATGCAACATCACCGCGGCCCGACCCCTCTTACGCTTGTTCTGCTCGACACCGGTTGACCCATACTCCACGGATAGATGGAGGACTTCAACCGCATTCCCACCGGCTAAGTTGCCTTATTGATTTGTCAAGAAAGCGGGTCAATGGGTGAGATAAGATCTTGATGTCGATCAGTTGTTGGCGCTAACCCTTGATTATCTGGTGACCTGCGACTTGGCAACGTTGGATTTATGCGACGATAGGAGCTGAATTGCATCTGAGGCCAGAGGAGGTCGGTGTCTCCGCAAGACATGTGTGTCTTGGTCGTGTGGGAACCTTGACAGGTGACTCGAAGCAACCAATGCTCAAGCCTCTTTTCTGATGGTGTTGAGTTCGGGTTCATTCAAGTCCGAGTAGTAACTGCTGGCTTGCAAGTCTTTGGGGGTGGCGTACACCGTAAGATGGTGAATATAACCGAGACAAATCGTCGATCGAATAACTCACCGCGAGGCCATCAAGTTGGTGGACTCGTGTTTCAACATTATCATACATCTCCGGTGATGTTTGTGCAACGCGAGCGGAACCGCGTATAGCGAGGCATTTCTTGTATGAGAGCTGGCAGACTGTCTGGTCTCAGCCGGACTGTAAGCTCAACTGCTTGGTGTCATGTATCGATCTAGACCAATTGTTTGTCAGTATCTCGCTGGAGTTTTAGCTTGAGCTTCATCAATGTGGTTGCTGATCAGAAAGAAGAGTTGGAAAACAATATGAGCAAGATATGGATCATATAAATAGTAGATAATTGTGATTTTGATTGGAATTGTTGCCTTGCGGATGGTTCGCAATCGCCTTCATGCACCTCTTGCATGAGACGAGAGGAAACAAGACCTATCACATAACCCCGCTGGATCAACGCTTCGCACGCTTGGCTGGTCCAGATTCGTCGTCCATTGTCATCTCAACGTCTCCAGAAGATGCATTAATGGCTTCTTGAAGTAGTTTCTTCTCTCCAAGTCTAACGACAATAGCCATGCGAGTTCGTTGGTTGAGGTCTTGTTTGAGTAGAGCTTCGTCTTCGGAAATGCTTGTCGGGTATCGTGCTACAAGAGCCTCCAATGTCTTGGCCAGTACGGCTTGATGGATCTCGTCTCTCTTTCGCTTGTCGGGGATAGCATCGGGTTGTGCTTTCTTGATACCTTTGAGGAATGTCTTGAGTTGTTCTTGGAGATCTTCGGGCATGCTTTCGAATCGAGCAGACTCAGCAAAGGTGCCATCCGAGTTGACTTCGCCTGTTTCTCGCTCCAAAACGAAGGTGTCTTCGAATTCTTCGTCCTCTTCAAGAGCGCCGCGCTATTGAGGTTAGCTTCGTCACATTGAGTGCACTCAACTTACAATCTGCTCCAAGACTTGACTTGGGATGCCAAAGTTGGAGGTCAGAGCTGACTCGACAATGTCCCAAGGAATCTCGACAACATCATAACGGGAATGCTTCTCGGTAACGTATCCGTATCTTCTTAGGAGCTCCGAGTTCGGGTGAGGGCCATAGTAGTTGAGAATCTCTTCGCCCGCCTTGATAGGCCTCAAGCTGGTCACGGTGAGACTCTCCTCTTCGTGGTTGACGTGAGCCTATTCTGTTAGCTTTGCCAGTCACCCAAGAAAATGACATACATTGAACTCGGCATCAGCGTTCAAAATGTCCGCCATTGGTACCATTCCCATCATAGACTTTCCATCTCGGTCTTCAACCCAACCATCCGCCTCCTCCTCTTCCTCCTCGTCATTTCCAAGGTCGAAAGCATATGCCATGATGGTGCTGCCCATTCGGTGAGCAATCTCGATAAGCTCTGCATCAGTCTTGTTTCCGGCGTCGAAAATTTCGGAGTTGCTTCGAATAATGGGAAGCAGCGTCTTTTGGAACATGTTTTCAGCATCAGCCTTGCCGATCTTGTGTCGCATATGACTGGCCTGAAGCTGGTCAAGCTCATTGTCGGACCAAAACATGGGCGTATCAAATGACGAAGGAAGAACGTCGAAATAAGGCTTCCACTTGGAGTTTTCGCCTTGAAGATACTCGTAAATCATGATGAGGATAAGCGAACTCCACGAATCCAATCCCGGTGCGTCATCGTCATCAGGCTTGTCGAGATCAAAAGCATCCGGAATCTTTTTTGGTAGCTCCGAGGTTTCAACATTGATGATTCCTCTTCTCGGAATGGTAAACAGAGTTGTTTCTGCAGGGATATCCTCGAGAGCGACTGTTTTGTTAGCTTGACTTTGAAGGCATGCATGGCACCTACTTATACCACGACCAGCATTGCGATCACGAAGATCAACAATTTTAATAGCGTCGGAGAATGTAGCATCTGGCAAAGACTTGAACCAGCGCAAAAAGCTTTCGCTTGTACCGTCAAAATTTGTAGAACCCATTGTTTGTTGATGAAGAAGAAGAAGAAGAGTTGAGCCTTGCAGGTTGACTTGGGCAGGTATCAATGAAAACTTTTCAGACCTCCTACCCTGTATATCAAGGTATGCCTTCACAACCATTTTAACACCACTCAACTGAACATTCATGCAATCTTATTAATTGTACACTATTTAATGCAAATGCGACATTAGACATAATCATTCTTCATCTCCATCTTGCTTCATCACAGGTGTTCCATCTTTGCCCTCCTTTGCCTTCTTAATCTCTCGCTTCTTCGGTCGCAGCCATTCTTCCATCCCTTCAGGCCAATACACTCTTGCTTGAGGACCTCCCATGCCAAAATCTTCAGCGCTAACAATCTTTTCAGGTACTTCAATGTCATCCTCCACTTCTCCGTTGACGCCATTTGCTTTCTTGCCCTTCTTTGCCTTCTTTTTGACGGCTTTTCGTGATTCATCTGGTCGTTCATATGGTACAATGTTGTTGAAAGTATCCCAACCTGGCAGTTTAAAATTTCGCATCAGTTCAAAAACAGCTTGCTCTTTGTCCTTCGCTTCTATCATTAGATCCATGTCGGGGGCACATGGTGGGAGAGTTTTGACTCTGGCGGAATGCTTGCGGCGATCTCTTGGTGTGACTGCACTGGATGTTTGCTCGCTGTAATGCATTTTCTGGGTGATACCCTTCTTGGTCCAGGTGGCCTTGATGCGATCGTAAAGACCTATAATGTCCTGGGAACCCTCTCTTATCGATGGGTCAAAGATGATGTTGTGATGGTGGTAGTCGAGCACTAGAGGAATGTTGAGTTCTTCGCAGACAGGCAACAGATCGTGAACACTCCATGCGACATCGTCATTCTCCAAAACCAATCGTCGCTTGACACTGTCTGAAAGTTTGGCGTAGTTCTCTTTGAATCGGTCAACGGTTGCTTGCTTGTCACCATAAACGCCACCCATGTGCAGGATCATGACAGCATCGCGGTCTAGCTGTTCGGGAAGTTTGAGTAGAGTAAGCATCTCATCGTGGTACTCCAGATCGCGCATGGCAGCTGCAACAACTTCTTTGCGGGGAGAACCAATCTGTGTGAATTGTCCAGGATGTGTTGTTACACGATGATTCAGCTCTCCAGCTACTTTGCCAGCTTCTGCCAAAACCTCCGAAGCAAAAGGCGCTAGCTTGTAACCATGTTCTGGATGACTTGCAAATGGAAACATCTCGCTACTCAGTCTCATGAATTTGATGCCATACTTGATATTCCATCGAATCATTTTGACAATATCTCGTGCATTCGCCAAGCCCAAATCTTGCACATATTTGAGTCCTCGTTCGTGGTCTGCGGGCTTGTTCTTATCCGGTCGATTCTTGGTAGGGTGTTCTGGTTCATCAGGGTTTGCTAAAGGGTGTCGGTGTTCAACAATAGACGCCATGCGACAGGTCCTCGAGGAAAAGACAGCAGGAGTCGCATTGCGGAGGTATGTATTTAAGCAAGCCTGGAAAGTCAGTAATGTCTGCAAGTCACAATACCAAACTCACATATCCTAACCTTCCTTTCCATGGTAGAGGAAGAATTTCACTGTTCACAGGGGGAGGCCTGTTGGCACCTCGGTCCATGCCATCGTCTTCACCTTTGGCATCAGCGACATCGCCAGCAGCGAGCTCGGCATTGTACTCATCCAGTGGTGCAGGGTTGACAACTTTTGACTTTCCCTCCAAGTTACCTCGGGCGACGACAGTATCTTGGCTCGGCGAGTACATTTTCGGTCGGATATCAGGTTCGTCGGCGGCTTCCTTCTTGACTTGAAGATCTGAGGACTCAACTGCAAGACGCTGTGTTCTGACGGCAGTCTGCAACTTTTGTTCCATCTCGCTCAGCTCGCGCATAGCTTCTTCGACACCTTCGCCTGTGTCCCAGACAGCCTTTGTTTTATTTGGGCTCGCAGCTTTCATCGGATCTGTGTCTGACTTTGGCCGTTCGGCAGCATCCTTTATTCTTTGACTGCTTCTCCTGGGAGCATCAGGCATCTCAGGCATCGGAGGTGGCGGATGAGCCCCAGTTCTCTTCCGTTTCGATGTCATGGTTGTAGTCGTGCTGTATGCTCTAAGAACTGAAAGTCGCAAGGAAAGCCTTCCAGCAGATGCCAAGAAACAAGGTGACATACGTCTGAAGTAAACGAGGAAGAATTGGAGGTCATGAGGTGAAGGCATATATAATCGGCAGCCGAGTACCTGATAAATTCGGCAACGAACATTCTCCAACATTTAAAGTAATGGTAGTCGGAGGAAGTCGCCCGAAGAGCCAATGACGCAGGGCGCGTCATGCATGGTCCGGGAACGATGTTGCCTCCGGTAGGGCTAGGTCATTATTTCCGGAGCAAACTGTCGCTGGTAGCACGATGGGGCACAAAGCCCCCTGCATCACCTGTTGAATTGCTGGCTGGTGAACTGTCAGGTCTCTGAACGATCCCATGACCAAAATTCTCGATCCAGGCTTTGCTAATGGCGATGAAGTCATCTAGACTTGGGTGGGCGGGATGATCGCCGATCCGCCATGGTGGCGGTACGTACTTTGTCACCAGCTTTTGCTCCGCTGTGACGCTCAAACCGCCCAACAACGGAAGACTGAATCAAACCGTAGAAGATACTCCGAAAGAAATGATGAGTACGGCCAATGAACTCATTCGGAGGGTCCGGGAAAAATGATGGATGTTCGACAGACAATTGAAACATTCAGATACAGCATCGAGATGCTGAAAGTGACTGTTGTGGCTGAAGCTGGACTAATCAGGAACCGAACCTTGCTGCAGGCTGCTTGTAAGCATCATCAAGCTGCTCTGACAGTTGTATGAGACATGGCTGGACATCCAACCATTGGCATTAAACTAGAGATTAGTGATCAATCAAGGTGGCGGTGATCACCAAAACGGTGTCACGCTCAAAGCTGTTTCGCGACGTGGTATCCCTTTGTAATACGGCACCCTGCATACAGGACAGTCATATCGTTCGATCAAGAACCAAGACGAAAGGCATTTTGAATGAAAAGAATGCCCACACGTGTTTATCGTCATGATGTCGTCTTCAGCTTCATCGGCTGTTGTCTGTTCACTTGGGCCGGACTTATCGGTCGTCATTTGTACACTTGGACCAGGTTTGGCTTGATTCTCGTGAGACGTCACCGTTGAAACTTTTTCGAGAATCGGACGTGGGTCGGCGTTGACGGTATGCACTGGTTCTGGAACAAGAGGCCCTATGCAGATTGGACTGAGGCTGTCAGCAAGATCCTAGGAGCGGCCCGTACAAGCTCCGGCCGAGAAGCATGAAAGCGGAGACAGAGCTTCCGATGACTTCTCCGGAAGTGGATGCACTCACCATTCACCGAACCCGGAGAGTGGAGTCTGAGCTTCAATGTCGGCGGTGGGATCGGGATTCGCTTGTGGAATGACCGTGGAGGTTGTAACGGTGCTGAGTTTCCGGCGCGCATTGTTCAGCTGATTAGGTTGGGGATTGAAAACCTTCTCCGACGCTCTCCGCACGCTCATTCTGAAGCATGCTCTTTTTCCAGTTAGCAGTGGCCAATTTGACAGCGGAAGACGTACAGAGGACCTATGATGATGATGAAGAGAAAAAGCACGAGCAGAATGATCCCAACTGGCTCCATTTCAGCAATAGGAACGAAAATGTGGTGTTTTGTGAGGGTTCAATAGTCAAATAGACAAGCGCGAGAATTGCCTGATAATGGTCGCGACATGTGACTTCAATTACAGCAATCGAGACTGATTAACGTGCTTGCGGTGGTGGCTACAAGCCCAAGACCGGTTCTAGAACATCAGAACGATTGCTTGGTGCCGGCTCGGAATATCGCAACGGCATGGCTGCATCAGCAGTTCTGGCCATTGATTGATGAGTATTTCGAGCCCGTGATAATGATTCAGCTTTAGAGCAAATGACGAAATGTTTATTGTCTTGGCGGAGCTTGGCAAATGTTGCGAAGTTGATGTTTGGTGTCAGAAGGCTGAGGCTGTGAGGCCGCTATCTTGGCTTTGCATCGGTTGAGCGGGCAAGAACGACCACAACGAACTTTGGTGGGCAGCCCGGGGCACCTCAGGCAAGGTACCTTCGGTAGGAGCTGTACTTCCTCTACCACACCATCATGAATAAGACGGACGAATAAGAGGCCAGCAACTCTTTTCTCTTCTCCTACGTAAGTGTTATCATATACGAATAATAAGTACTTTTAATCCCGGTTCCTAAACGTCCAAGACTACTACGTAATTGCCGAATCTTATCTCACATATCGCGGAGACGGGAATCTGGGGATATTTTAGACCCTTGAACGTAGGAGTTGAAGACCGGCTCCCCGATGAAGAGACCCGCTTTTCTGATACCTTTGTTTCTCTCAGAATCTGATCTAAAAATGGCTTCAAGCTTAACAAGTACCGAGATAAATAAAGACGAAACGTTTCTACGATCGTCTGAGCACTTGCGCGTCTCAAAAAGACCAAGAATAGCTGTTTTCAGTTTCGAATTATGTCATTGCCATGTGCTCTATCGAAAGAACCGGGTTGGAGAGGACCCGGCAACGCCAAGAAGCAAGGACCACCACTAACGACTTTAAGCTCTTGAGATAAACTTGGCGCACTGCCGGTTGTCTATCCAATGATTCACAGCGCAGATAAAGATCCTGCTAGAATAAGGTTGATTAAGCTTCATCATAGCTAAATGCGAGTTAATCCTAGACACTCCAGGCTTCAGAGTACTCAGAGTAGACATTGACCACACAAGTCACCTCCTCAGGTGGCAATCTCTTCAACACTCAAACCTCCAAACCGCCTCAACAATGCGGCTTAGTTACATCCTCCGACGTAAGGTCTTGGCATATTACTCTGAATGCCAATCATCTCCACATATGAAAATTCTCCTCCAAATAAAACTGTTTAACCATGAGCGCTCTTGGCGCAACCTTTGTTTCGCATGCACCTCCTGCGATGGTCACTCTTGGCACATCCACCATGATCCACCTCGCGGTCCGTTTGTGTCCTACTTGGAAGGTTTCTTGCTTTCGTTGATCCCCTGTGAAGGCGCAACTTAAAAGGGCTTCTCCCTCTCCTCTTTCTCAACTCCTCAACTCATCCCTCTTCATCAACTGTCACAATGGGTCAGAACGAAGAAGAGAAGCCTCACATCTCGGGCCAAGCCAACTCTCCCATGTCGGCACCTGCTCATGCTCTTACCTTTGAGCAGGTCGCCCAGGAGCTGAATGGTAATCTCGAAGATGGTCTCACTGAATCTGAGGCCAAGCAGCGTCTCGAGACCTATGGTCGAAACGAATTCGGTGAACAAGAAGGTGTTCAACCTCTCAAGATCTTTATCGGGCAGATCGCCAATGCCTTGACTCTAGTAAGTTACCTTCCACAGGCTTCCTTCGAGTATACTTGAAAGGAAGCTTTAGAGAAAACGGTAGAGTCGCTCATTTGCCCTTTGGGGGACAGGTTCTCATCCTTGCCATGGCTGCCTCTTTTGGTATCAAGTCTTGGATTGAAGGTGGTGTAGTAGCCGCCGTCATCGTCCTCAACATTGTCGTTGGTTTCCTCCAAGAGTTTCAAGCCGCCAAGACTATGGACTCTCTGCGTTCTCTTAGCTCCCCTACTGCCCACGCTGTCCGCAACGGTAACAATCAAGTTGTCGTGACTGCTGAGATTGTCCCTGGTGACATGGTTGAGCTCAAGACTGGCGATACCATTCCTGCGGATATCCGTCTTGTCGAGGCTGTCAACTTTGAAACCAACGAAGCACTTCTCACTGGCGAGTCTCTGCCTGTCCGCAAAGAGATCAACAAGACCTTCCCAGATGATACTGGCCCTGGCGATCGACTCAACGTTGCTTATAGCTCGTCTACTGTGACAAAGGGACGAGCTCGTGGCATTGTCTTTGCTACTGGTACATACACTGAGATTGGCCAAATCGCTGTTGCTCTTCGTGGCAAGTCTTCCAAGCGCCGACAGCCAAAGAGGGATGCCGAGGGTAACACCAACTTTGGTCGCTGGATGCAAGCTTGGACCTTGACCGGTTCTGATGCTGTTGGTCGCTTCCTTGGTGTCAATGTCGGTACTCCTCTTCAGCGCAAGCTCTCCAAGCTGGCACTCGTTCTTCTCGGAACGGCCATTGTGTGTGCTATTATTGTTCTGGCAGCCAATGATTTCAAGTCGCAGAGGGAAGTCATCATTTATGCTGTGGCAACTGGTCTCTCTATGATCCCAGCCTCTCTGATTGTTGTTCTCACCATTACTATGGCTGCTGGTACCAAGCGTATGGTCCAGAGACATGTCATTGTCCGTAACCTCAAGAGTTTGGAAGCTCTGGGTGCTGTAACCAGTAAGTACCACTCCATGTTATGCAGACATAGCTAACCTTTAAGACATTTGCTCTGACAAGACCGGAACCCTTACCCAAGGTACCATGATCGTCAAGAAGGCTTGGATTCCTGGACGCGGCACATATTCTGTTGGCGCTTCCAATGAGCCATTCAACCCTACCCTCGGAGATATCACCCTGACTGAGGACCAACCCAAGAACATCGACTTCCAGAATGAAAAGTCCGAAGGTACATCAATCGACCCTGCTTCCCAGCCCGCACAGGATCCCAGTCTTGTCGAGTATCTCAACGTTGCTTCACTTGCCAACCTTGCCACTGTTCATGAGATCGAAGGCGAGTGGCATGCTCGCGGAGACCCAACAGAGATTGCTATGCAAGTATTTGCTTCTCGATTCAACTGGAACCGCATGCGATTGTCGTCTGGCGATAAACCCCGCTGGCATGAAGTTGCCGAATTCCCCTTTGATTCAGATGTCAAGAAGATGTCGGTCATTTTCCACGACAGCGAATCTCAGAAGCAATGGGTCTTTACCAAGGGTGCTGTTGAACGTGTTTTGACTTCTTGCCCTGTTTATGCTGCCGGCAGCGAAATCCTCGAGTTCACCGATGCAATCAAGGAAGATGTTTTGAGAAATATGGAGTCTCTGGCCCGCCTCGGTCTTCGGGTTCTTGCTCTTGCCAGCCGAACAGATATTCCCCATGTTGAGGACAACGAGGCTGAACTTGACCGTGGACTCTTCGAAAAGGACCTTGTCTTCCGTGGCCTCATCGGCCTGTATGACCCTCCTCGCCCTGAATCTGCCCCATCAGTCCGAAAATGCCACGAAGCCGGTGTCAGCGTGCACATGCTTACTGGTGACCACCCTGAAACAGCTCGTGCTATCGCTCTTGAAGTTGGTATTCTCCCTGCCAAGATGTCTGAGATCCCCAAGGATGTTTCCAAAGTCATGGTTATGGCTGCTTCAGAGTTTGACAAGCTGTCCGATGATGAGATCGATCAACTTCCCCTTCTGCCTCTTGTCGTCGCCCGCTGTGCCCCTCAGACCAAGGTCCGTATGATTGAAGCTCTTCATCGTCGCAAGGCCTTCGTCGCCATGACCGGTGATGGTGTCAATGACTCGCCTAGTTTGAAGCGATCAGACGTGGGTATTGCTATGGGACAGGCTGGATCTGATGTTGCCAAGGAAGCGTCTGACATTGTCTTGACTGATGATAACTTTGCTTCTATCCTCAACGCTGTTGAAGAAGGTCGAAGAATGTTTGATAACATTCAGAAGTTTATTCTGCATGTTTTGGCTGAGAATATTGCACAAGCTTGTACACTCCTGATCGGTCTTGTCTTCAAGGATAAGAACAATCTGTCGGTTTTCCCCCTCGCACCTGTTGAGATTCTTTGGATCATCATGATCACATCTGGTATGCCTGATATGGGTCTTGGCTTTGAGATTGCCGCCCCAGATATCATGCAGCGTCCTCCTCAAAACGTATGTGTGCCCCTTCTCGTCATCAACCCCACTAACCTGTCTGCCTGTAGTTGAAACAAGGTGTCTTTACCCCTGAACTGATGCTCGACATGGTCGTCTACGGACTCTGGATGTCAGCTCTTTGTCTCGCCTCATTCGTCCTCGTCCTTTACGGCTTCGGCAATGGTGCTGCTGACATTGGAGAGGACTGCAACAACACATACAGTGAAGACTGCAAGGTCATTTTCCGTGCTCGTTCAACAACCTTTGCATGCCTGACCTGGTTCGCCCTGTTCCTTGCCTGGGAGATGATCAACATGAGAAGGTCTTTCTTCCGAATGCAACCCAAGAGCAAGAAGTATTTCACCCAGTGGATGCATGACGTTTGGAGGAACCCCTTCCTTTTCTGGGCCATTATTGCTGGCTTTGTTACCATGTTCCCTATCATCTATATCCCTGGACTCAACACTGTCGTCTTCAAGCATGCTCCCATCTCTTGGGAATGGGGTATTGTTTTTATCGAGGCTGTGCTCTTTTTCCTCGGCATTGAGTCTTGGAAATGGGCTAAGCGTATTTATTTCCGCCGCCAGGCTCGTAAGTCTACGGGTGGTGTTTCTGACCTGGAGACACGTGTCTTTGGCAAGTATTATAGCATGGGTGGAAGCCGTGATGAGGAGAGTGGCCACAATGAGAAGAGCTCCGATTAGCTGGATGAACAGGTATTGACCTGAAGTCTAGATATGGTCGGTAAGTATGTCGTCAATTAGGTAGTCCGCTCTGCAAGCGTGTAATCGTTATTTAGTTAAATTGATACCTAGTTAGCGAACTTCTTCATGATCCAGTGATGTTAGGAATCAGTCTGATGAAGCGGTTCCTACCCGCGAGCTGCCAGTGATGAGTGGAAACAAACTGCCCAACCTGTTGCGCCTGGCTGAGCCATTCGCAGAGGTGTGTATGACAGCCCGCAGAGGAACACCTCAATCCATGGGAGAGGCTGCAGCTATCCGAGAAAGAGGTTCACAAACCAAATATTGATTGCTTATGATCTTTCCAGTGCCAGCAGCCGTCACTGCCCAATAGCTTCCACTCTGATTCACGGCACTTGATTCACGATGCTTCTTCGCCCTTACTTGAATTATCCTCTCTTCTCACTCCTGCTGCCTCCTCACTCCCATCCAACATCTATATGCAGCATTAGAAAGGCATGATCTATTGCCATTTCGGCACCTGCACCTCGCTCATTGTACTTATGTACCATCTGGTTCATCAGGTATGTTCACCCACCGCTCCAATATACCGATACTGACATGCTTAACAGACGTGCGTGATCACTTATTCCTGTAAAATTAAGCAAGATGAGCTACTTGTCCGGAAACAACGCGCAGGCATCAGACGGGCTGGAAATCATCTCCTAAGATGAGTTCATTCGTCGACTCGGCCCAGAAGGATGCAGAGATTGGGTTGAAAAGGGTCAAGGGATAATTAATGCTTTTGGACCTCATGCTGCCAAAAGCCCTGCTGGAACAGCCCACGACAACATTGGTAAGGAGTCATGGCAGAAGCAGCTAAACTATTCACTTGCTAACAGCAATTCAGGTAACGCCAAGGCGGAGAAAACCTCCAACACCAAATCTTCGCAGGACATGGACAATATTCGAAAAATCGGGCGTCTGATGGAGCGAGTTGAGTTGTTGGAGGCTGAGAATCGGGCTTTGAAGAAAAAGAACGCCGAATTCGAGGATAAAAATCGATTTTTGAAGAGAAAGAACATTGAGTTCGAAGACAAGCAGGCAAAGATGGTGAAGCTGCTTACAGATGAGTAAGGACAACTCACAACTCACCTGTTTCGTTGGCGTGCTTTTGGACTGCATTATCTGGACTGCTGGCAAATGCATATGCCGCTGATGTATGCTGGCATGAGCGGTTTACAAGATCTAGACCAAGCAAGATCAATATCGTTTCATCTCATCGTAGAAATGGCCAATCAACCAAGTTTGAGTGGTTTTTCGAATGACGGACGAGGTTGCATCGCATCCAACCATTCCCCTCTAAACATTCGGCTGTGTGACGACCCCTTCATTGTGAAAATGACGTATGTTGAGGCCGGCAATTTGACGATACGATCAACAGGATGAGATATTCTTGAGAATTCTCGTATTTGCAGTATAAGCTTACAAGAACACGATTGTGATATAAACATTTAAATCGCGAGAACCTCGTTTCTTGCATTCACGTGCGTAATCTCACGATATTCCAGATGTTTCTTGCATCAAAGAGGGTGTACTAGAAATCGGACGACAAGGGTATTCCCAGTCACGACCGATTATGTACGACCAAAAAATCCCGACTGAAAAGGTGAGAATAACGGGATTAACAGGCAAATCCTTATTATCCTTCATAAATCGCCATCGTCCGTTTAGCATCACACGCCGTTAAATCAAGGCTTGGTACGTACCCAGCCCCTCCAAATCCTGGGGTCTCAGGCCACTGCGTCATTGGGTCTTATAGGTCCCTCCCCGCCTCTTTTTACTGATGATCTGCTCACGAGCACAGGGTTTCATCTTTCAACCTGATCTCGCGACTACATCACAGGCAAACACCACGTTCAAACCGCACAATATCTCAGATACAAACGCCCTGGGCTTGAGCTCTGGCTTTAACCCTTTCAATCCAAGCTTCCGACCATACCAAAATGGCTTCTGCTGTTGATTCTCCCCCGGCGCACTCGCCTCCTGCCCATCCTCCTCAACGACCTCGAGGTGAGTTTGTCTGAGACTATTTATGACCTCTCTAACATTTCTAGGCATCCTCAAGAACTCGTATCAGAAATCTCCTCCCACTTCACCGAACCACGATCAACCTGCCAGCGACAAGGAGCTCACCATCGCCAACACTCAGATAAACGCTGGTCACCGTCGTTCTTCCTCTGGAGCTCGCCCTTCTGGATCCCGCCGACAATCAGGCGCCAACAGTTCCATCGGAGACGTTCTCGAACCCTCCCAACGACTCAAGTGGGACGAGGCAAACCTCTACCTCACGGAGCAGGAGCGCTCCTCTACCATGAAGATCACAGAGCCAAAGACTCCCTATGCCAAACACTACGACCCCGCCGAAGACCCGTCGGACGAAGACGAGGATCCTCTGGCGGACGCTGGTGCTCGTCTTAAGAATTCACGTCCAAGCCGTGAAGATGACATTCCGGGCCTTTCGCTGGGCGAACCGGAAGAGGAGATCCCGGAGGCGGGCGCGCCGTCACCCCGCAGCGAAAAGAGCGTCCACGTTGACGACGAGAGCAGCATCGGGCACAACGCGGAGGAGGAGCTGGCGGGCATGTCTCCCGAGGAGCGCGAGAAGCACAGAAAGTTTGAACAGCTCCGAAAGAGGCACTACGAAATGAAAAATGTGGCCCAGCTCCTGGGCCACCCCGAGACGCTCCCGGATGAGGATGAGGATGACGAGGGTGAGGTGCCGCCTGTGCCACAGGTACCGCGCGTGCCCAACGGTACTGCGTAGGGTGCTGGGTAGGCATGATGAGGGTTGTGAACTGGCTAGGGCATTAGGATGGAGTTTTGAGGATATCATTATTGGGCGTTGGCAGAGGAGGAGTGTGAGGTTATCTGATTACTCGCTCGCTTTCAAGATTCTGATGGAGACGCAGGGCACATAGTCTTATGGGTAGAGGACATGTTTCATTTCCTAATATTTACGGTTATCACTCGTATCTTGTCGTTCGTGGTGTCGTATGCTAGTGTCGATGTTTCACAGTAATCCCTTTCTTGCCAATTCAATCTTTCGAGCTGTTTCGCCTGGTCGGAATCCACCACGAGACACACATAGACGTTGTCCCTCAGCTAATTCGAACTTTTCTTGTTGAGCATCCCAAGCGCAAGGACAGTGGTGAGGAAAGTGGACGCATGCGAGAGTATCGGGGCAGAGATATTTGTCGCAAACAGCTGAACATGTTAGTAATGTCAAAACGTTGTAGATGTACTTACAATTCTCGTAATTCTGCTTGTAGTGGTTTGCGTCGCTTGGGTTGTTTTGCTGTTGCGCTTGATGATGTTCATGGCCCCCTTGCTGGTTAAACATTTGATCAAAAAAGCCACCGAATTGGGCATTGACCAAAGTCAAAAGAGATAGAATAGCAAAAAGGTACCGCATTTTGTTGATGATTTCTACAGAGCAATGTTGATGTTACAGCTGGAGTTTAGGGAATGGAAGCTGTCCACAACCTTATCGATAAGCGATGACTAAGCGCAAAAACTCCATCAATTGAGGATCAAGCATTGCTAACCTCACTCAGCCCATATCGTCACGAATCGCCGGCATGAGGTTCCTCACGATGCAGCGGCCAATATTGGCTGCTGTGGCTAGTCTAGCCAGGCCGGCTTTCACACCTGTCGCTCCTCTGGGTGTCCAATTGGCCAATTCCCTTGTCCAAGGTCATCGATTTGCCTCGGTCAAGTCACAGGGAGCATACAAGAAGAAGCCCAAGAGGGGTATTCCAAAGAAACTCGGTGCAAAGCGTACAGGAGGTATGTTGATCTCGAAGAAATGGACTGGACTGGGCTGACCTTTTAGATCAATTCGTCATTCCTGGAAACATCCTCTACAAACAGCGCGGTACGCATTGGTGGCCTGGAGAGAACTGCATCATGGGTCGAGACCACACTATTCACGCAATGGCAACCGGATACGTTAAATACTACCGCGATCCCTCGCTACATCCCGACCGCAAATACATCGGTGTAGTCTTTGACAAGAACGACACACTACCATATCCCGCCCACGCCCAACGCAAGCGAAAACTAAACATGACCGCCTTCCCCATCAAAGAAGTAGCCGCGCAGCCCGAGATCTCGCCGTCCGGAATCCCTTTCCAGGTCAACCGTGTCGAGGCGGGTGAGCCAGACAGATTGCTCAAGCTGCGAAAGGACTACAGTTACCGTGAAGACAACTGGGCTATTGGAAAGCTGGCCAAGACGACGGGTCTCAAGACCAAGAGATTCAGGACGCGAAAGCAGTGGTTCAGACATAGACGATGGAGACGGGAGAGGGAACTCGAGGGACAGAGAAAGGCGGCGCAGAAGAGGGCTGAGAGTGGTGGGGAGATCAAGGCTGTCAAGGTGCTTAGCCAGAAGCAAGCTAAGAAGGCGAAGAAGGCATCAAAGAAGAAATAGTGGTTAGATGTGATGGAAAGGCTGCTGTAGAATAGGTGGACAATTGTATGTATAGCTGTACATTATGAGACATGTCGAAATCATGAAACTGCAGTTGAAGTGATTTGAAATAGAGTCATTTGTAAATGCTCAAACGGTATTCATTATGCATGTTAAGTGATACTGCGTTGATGGAGCACTGTTGGGGCACCTTGGAGGTACTTCACACCTTATTTCTGCAGCGAGGTACATCTTGCCCCTAACCGCGCTATAACCTCATTCGCATCGGCGCGTCTCCAATTCACTTTCATCATCGGCTCACTCACTTGATCATTTCATCTCATCTGTGTGCAACCCGACTTGGGCTTCTTATTCGGTCCTTCATTTCCTTTTCAGTCCGTTTCTCACTGGCCCATGGGACTTTTCGCAACCTACAGCTAATGCTTGATCCTATAATGTCCGGCAATGAAGACCCTTCAATGAAACAGAGCACAGGATTTATACCGTGGAATTCAGCCAAAACCAAAGTCAACAGCCCGGAACCTTCACGTATCGCCAGCGACATTATCGGAAGCGCAGCAGTTAAAGCTTCAGCGGCTGGTATTCTATCAAGCAACCCTCGAATTCAAGCAGCTCAGTCTGAATGGGAACGTAGACAGGGTACGTCTCTTCAAAGACGCCGTTCATTTCTGACATGACCAGCACAATACTTCTCACAGACACCTGCATCGTCTCAAGTCATGCCTCGAAAGAGAAGCTCGACCCCAACCTTTTCACATTCAGACTTTTCATCTGTCATCCCCAAAAGGACTCCCGCTGATTACGCCCGTGTTCGCGAAGCTCGTCGCTTTACGGAAGCCGAGGTCGCGAGACAGTTGGCAGATATCAACAGTGCAGCTATCAAGAAGAGCGCCATGCATCGTTCATCTCAATCTGCCGTGGTTTCTCTCACCGGGGCCGAGTTGCTCAAAAAGTACACTGGCCAAGGGACACCATCACCAACACCTGGACCAGCAAGATCGCCTGACTTTCTGGTACCTGATACTCGATTGGAGGCAATCATCATGGCTGAACCTGGTCGGGCCTACAGCGTGTATCCTTGTAGGTCGTTCTATCACTGCATTGAGCTGCTCTAACATACTCAGTCCCCGAAGGTGGTTCTACTTCTGCTCGTGGGGCACTTATTCCGGCAAACTACAAACTTCACGACGACCCTGAACTTCCATACGTATGTCCTGTGCGAGATTGTCGCCGCGTGTTTGGCAAACTCAATGGCCTTGGTGGACATTTTGGCGCTGGTCATTGTTCAACGACATTCAATGACAATGGAGATGGCACATTGACCAAGGTCGGTAGCTATCAGAAGGATGGTCCTGGAGGTACACCTGGAATCGTTGTTTCCAAAAACCCACTTCCTCCTGACGCACCACCTCCAGTCGACCCGGGGTTGTCGGTATTCGCCTCGTTCCAGCAAAACCGAGTATCTCGTGCTGCCGAACAGGAGAGAAAGACAACACGCTCGCAGAATTCTTCCTACCGGTCTCAAGCTGTGCATGAATCAGAGGTTAAGCAATACCTCCACCAACACCTCAGTCCTGCCCAAAAGTCTCATCAACGAGAGGACATTAATTTCATGCTGACATTGCCTCGCAGACGTGAGCTGCCTGAGAGTTGGAAGTATATCCACCGGGGGAGCAACCTGGATATTACTCACTATTCCTGTGCAGTGGCATATCTCGTAGGTACTGATGTGGTTGGTAGCGAGCAGTGCACAGTTAATACCACTCGACCATCTGCACGACTATCGCAACCTTGCATCCGTCTCCCAATTGGCATGTCTGCGACAGCGAAGCAAGCATTTTCTGATCTAGAGTCTTGCGTTGGATGTAGATACTGGTGTCATCTGCAGCGACGTTCAAACGGCTGTGACTGGTGTCCTGAGCCAAAACTTGGACGAGGGGCTTCTGGTTCGTCGAGATCTTCTTCTTCTGAGGAACTGAATCCTCCGATGGATCTCGACGATTCTGAAGGTGCCGACACCATGGCCGAGGTTCAGCCAAAGCGAAGAAAAAAACGCTCCTCTGGGAATGAGGTTGCCATGAGAGACCAAGCAGTCGCCATCATTGGCAGACCTGAGATGGGCGTTGAATTGGAAATGGAGGATTGGGAAGTTGCTCCAGGAAGGATAAAGGATGAATCTTCCTCAGACAGTGAGTTTCCCGTTATCTGTGAGGCCCTACTAACATACCAGACGTCGCCTATTCCAACTCGTATCTCACCAGTGGTCAACCCGTCACCGTTTCAGAGGACGTCAGCTTCAACGTCATGGTCCTCAAATCTGGTAGCGCTAATCATTGGGCTGTTGAAGACGACAAACTGCGAACATGCTCCGTCGCCTCAGGAAAGATTCGGGTTACCATGAACGAAAAGACGTTTAATCTTGGCCCCAACGGCATGTTTGTTGTTAGACCGGGCCAGACGTGCAAGGTCGAGAATCGACTATACGTAGATTCTGTGGTGCACTGCACTACTATTGGGGATTTTTCACTGCAGTAAAGGCGCTTCGTTCGGATACATACATTTTGATCGGAGTTGAGGGCGCATTTCGGCATCGCATATTGGCATGCTATTTATCGATGGTGTTTTAAAAGCATTGGTGGGCAATGGGATGGGTTGAAACGGGTTAGCAGGTAGTCATCGGGACGGTTCAGGTGTTGCAGTCATTTGACTCACCTTGTCTCAGACACCCCACCTTATGGGATCTACGGAGTCATCCTACAGAGATAATATTAGCACATCAACAATTGATATGGGAATCGGATATTATTATGAAATGGACTTTTGTCACGAGCGGGCTAAGCCAGGCTGATGTTTTGTGCGGATGACTCGGAGTGACTGTTGAGTAATATGTATACCGTTGATACTTCGAACAAAACCATCTGGTTCATGACTTTCGATCAACGTTCTCATGTCTCAAGCCTCTCGACCAAAGCTCCCCAGGCAAAGACGCCGGGAAATTTATAGGACTCACACTGTTGATATGGATACAGTGGACTCGCCTGAGCCGGATCTCAGCAATGACAAGGACTCGGTTCTTGTAAATCCAGGGAGTCCCCCAGATCAACTTCCGCCATTGAATGATTATACGACAAAGAGAGAATCTGAGAGGAAGATTAGCGAAGAATCGACGAAAACAGAGGTGTCAAAGGCCAGGTTTGTTATTGATCCGGAAGGAGAATTCACTCATGATCAAACAACTGTCGACATTGTGACTGTTCCGTGCCCTGGAGCAGATCCTCTTCGAACATGGAGTCGCGATGGCCTTATGAGTCGATACTACGGAGCATTGTCTATGCGAGACGCCGAAGGTGCAGCATCTGATGCTGACCGACCAGCTCCATCATGGGTTCGCCAAGGGCTTCGTCGTGAAGCGGATCGAGCTCGGATTCTTCTGTATGAGCATCCATCGACGACTGAGGATACGAGGCTGAGTACCCTGGCTGATGCATTGCTGGAGGAGCTGGAAAGTTTGAGAAAACGAGAGAAGCAGACAAGACCGGTTGTGTTTGTGGGACATAGCATTGGCGGTATCATTGTCAAGATGGTGTTGACAAAGGCAAGCAGAGATCCCTCTTTTGAGGATATATACAGACAATGTTATGGTGCTGCATTCTTCGGTACGTATTCCATCTCTGATTGACCCATGCTAACAGAATAGGCACTCCTCATCAAGGATCGAGTTACTTTGCCATGCCGAGTCTAGCAGCTGGTATTCAGAATCTGCTTCAACTGTCAGCTCCTATGCCGACATCAATAACCGACGATCTTCGTGTGGGAAATACTCTGCTCCTCCAACTCGATGACGACTTCAAATCGATAGCACACGACTTTCGCATCTGGACGCTGTATGAGACCATCGACTCTCGCCTTTCCGGCAGCTCGGGAGATGTCTACTTCACTGCACCACTAACCTCAATCAAGTCTGCTATTCTCGGCATGCGACAAGAGACCATCCTCCCACTTCAGAGTGATCATGCGAATATTGCTTCTTTCGGGCGGCATAATGTGCACACGATGCGTCTGTTTCTGAAGCAGTTGTCGGCTCTCATCGGTCGTGCAGACGAGTACTCTCGTGAGGACGGAAATTGGTCTCTGAATCTTGAGCAAAAGGTCAATGTCGAGGTTCACGGATTCTTTGAAGATCCTCCAGGTCCATTGGATGTGGCGACGATTCGAGCTTGGTCTACACGACTGCCGCTTCGAGATTTCTTGAGAAAGGGACCAGAGGAGTGCTTGGCTGAGAGGTTGAATGAAGTCGAGACAGTTGATGAAGGCAGGTTCTTGAGGAATCGAGGGAAAACAACGATGCTGCCGACTGAGAAAGTTGCTGATGAAACACACGGTAATCCTCTTGGGATCTCGCAAGGATCTATGGAGTCTCCTCCTGCGTCCCCTATCATACGGCCTGTTGATGCAGAAAAGACAAGATCAGAGTCAGCACCTCAAACAGGAGCAAGATCCCCTGCCACACCTTTATCACCAGCGGCTATTTCACCGCCCACACACTACTCAACACCAATGCGACGTCCTTCGCCACTTATTCGTGCCAATTTTGAGCAGGATTTGGCTGTCGATCGTCTATCACCTCCCCCTCGAGGAAGAATGGGGCGATCTCTAAGTAGGTCTGTCAGCATGGGAACTCAAGTCTCACAATACGAGTACAAAGACTTTCCTCCATTCTCACAGCGAAGTAGAAGCACCATCGAGGGCTTCAGTGACGATGACGATATCGATGCATCTCCGAGGTTGCCAGAAGCGATCGTTGCTATCCGAAAGGCCGCGAATAATGGTGAGAGGAGAGCCAGTGAGACAGTAATCGTGGATGAAGTACCAGTTGCATTTTCAAAACCTCAGATTGAAACTCGCAAGTTTATGTGGGTTCATTTGCCATACAACAATCCTAGCTGGGTGACGGTAAGCAGTCTGAAGACAGTTGGTACATACGATTACTGACCTCTGTAGAAAATATTCGAGACTCTGCAGACAGCAAACAATCGCAACTATGCCTCCCTGTTTAACAATGACTTCTGGGCAACGAGGCATTCTCGAGGGCGACATTCTCAACACTATGCGTATTTTGCGAAACCAGGCTGTTACTTTTCAGCTCCTCGGCACAGTAAGTTGAGTCCTACCTTGAAATCCAAGCTAATCGTGTAGTGTCACCTCGAGGTCGATCTTCGAAACAGTCATCGATATCACCCAAACCAGACGGTGGAATCTATACTTGTCTCTTCCTCCCATATCTTCACTTTGACTCGTACAAACGACTCATTCGCCGACGAGAACTCATCCTTCAGCGTCTCGGCCATGGACGAGCCAGACCTGTTCCCGAAACTGTGGCAAAGTCTGATTCTCTTGAATCACAGGTGATCTGGGAGTTTTTGGGCCACGACCCCCCGCTCAACTGTCGTCGAACACTAGATCAATACGGATATCCATCGTTGAGGGACACTCGGTCGCGAGATGATGATCAGATGCTGTATAAACTGACAAAGGAACGGACATTCGCACCCGGTTTGGGTCCAGGACTTCATGGACAAATGTCGAACAGTAGCTCTGGGAGTAGCGGAAGTGGTAGTCGACGATCCAAGACAAGTAGTCAGGATGGGGAAGACGAGGAGGGTTGCGAGGACTCTATACTCAACGGCAATGTTCTCATGGTGGATCAGCTGTGGCTTTGGGCCATAGACTCTCGTAAGTCGAATGTCCTTATACGGAACTCAGCTGACTTTTAGATACCCTACTCTCCTTCTTCCCGAAGCGAGAGGGTGATGCTATTGAAGGGCCTCTGTATCAACAGGCAGATCTTCGCGACAGCATCTTTAACGAAGTCAACGTCGATCTCACCCGGCAATGCGAAAATGCTCTGGATCTGGCGGCATTAGCAGTCCTGCATGCTGTTACAGTCCTCCTCGACAGATCCTCGCACCCAGACCTAGAAGTGTTTCGAATCTTTGAAGAAGCCATCAGTGTTCTAGTACGTCACACTCACACGCGCGATTAATCATGCTGCCATCTCATGTTGTGAACCCTGCTAACCTTTAGACCGAAAAACTCACCTCCTCGCTCAAAATATTTCGCGCTGAGGGATTCCGTGACAAAGCGTCAGCCTATGAGCCAGTTGAGAACAAAGCTCGTTCCATCAGAGCACGCCATAAAGCCGAGGGCCGTCGAGCAGAAGAGGATAACCGTGACAATACATCTGCCCTCCTTGAACTTCGAGATATCGAAGATGAACTTTTGATTCTGGTTCATTTGTTTGAACGTCAGTCTAAAGTCGTCAGCTCTATGCTCTCCACTTACACTCGTCCGGAACTGCGTGACCGCACTGCAAATGGAAGACTGTTCCTGAGTGAAGCGATCAAGAAGGTCTCGGAGTATACACACCAAGCCCAAGAGATGATTCAGAGAGTCCGGAGCACGAGGAATGACTACGACAAACTCCTTCAGATGGTTCAGCGACAGGCGCAGGTTGATGAGGTACGGCTGAGTAGGCTTCATGCCGACCTTGCAAGTGCACAGAGTCGCAGTGTCATGATCTTTACCACATTTACAGTCATCTTCCTCCCGTTGACCTTCTTTACTGGTCTCTTCGGTATGAACACTCAAGAATGGGGTGGTGAGAATAACCTGTCGCTCAAGACCATCGGGACAATCTCGTTGCCTGCAAGTTTCGCCCTAGTGGTCTTTTCTCTCGTGGCAGCTTTTAGCACAAATGCTCGACTTCTGATCAAATGGCTTGCCCATGTGTACCGACACATGATGTCCTGGGTGTGGCGAACACTGTGTAAGCCTGCTGTTGCAAAGGTTGCCGATATGCTCCCACAAGGAAATGAGCGACAGAGGGAGGAGAGAGACTCAAGGAGTGGGAAGAGAGTTTTGAGAGAGGAGATGAGTGACTTTTGGGAAAGACATAGATTAGAGAGAGACACAGGATACACGGTTCCAGAGAAGAATAAGAGGACGGTAGTGAGTGGTAAGAGTAGTTGGAGGAAGATGAAGTAGTACCGCTGTTGTAGTACAGAATGCTTAACTTTACTCGTTCCTCCTATATGGAACTGTGCTCCAATCAGCTGCTGAATATGCTTGCTCGTTAGAAAGGCTGTGATGCTTATTCACATCCATTGATCCGCTACAGGGATACCCCAGTCTCACTAGAGCTGCACATCATCCGGGAGCTAATCCCCTCAAGACAGGGGTAAACTTACAGATCCTGGTCAACGCCTCGAATTGCCTCATGATTGACGAATAGTCGATGTTGATTCATCCTAGGGGAGGAAAGAAAACCCAGGACCTTGATCCTAAATAACCAAAAGGTTTAGGTAAATTAGCATAAGTTTAGGATAAGCTTAGGATAAGTTTAGGATACCTTTTGCTGAGTTGTTTTGACACCCTATATTAAGGTCCGATGTTTTCTTGCTCTCCAAGGTCATCCAAAGAAAAAGCAAATCGACCACCCGCCCGGACTTTCCCGCGAATTCTGTTTCAGAATGAGAGACTCAGCGTGGGGGACGATGAGTTGGCAGCCTGCAAAAGGCATATAATGCCGCAGTTCTCAGTTGAGCTGGACATTTCTCAGTTTCCCTCCGACTTATGCCTGTTAAAGATCAGCTTGAAGCATACTTCTTCCATCACTCACATTCGTGTCAATATGGCTGACTCCCCTCGTTATGCAATGGGCACACAGTCCTCTCAACGACGAACCAGCCCCATCCGTAAGGGACAACCAGAACGTCCCAGTACTCCAACTCGTCGACCAACGACCCCTACCCTCGGCCGCCGTCCTACAACTCCAACTCTGGGTCGCCGGGGCTCCAACGCTTCTCTTCGTCGTCAGGGGTCGAATGCAGCCCTCAATCGTCCTGTCACTCCCACTGCAACGGAGATGCCAGATGGCGACCCTGTGAAAGTTGGTTGGGTGACCACTCCAAAAACTAGCCCATCGCCAGGAAGCCCAGACGCTCCAGCACGTATCTTGCCTGCTATCCCCGAGAGTCCTATTGTTATGCCATCACCTCGTTCGCGACAAGTCTCTCGTGCTGGTATCACACCTCGCTCTCGACAGGTTTCGACGACCGATGCAGCTCCTCGTTCACGCCAGGTCTCGCAGACTCTACCGGCTCCAGGGGTCGATCGTACTCCCTACGTCGCCCAAGCGCCCGAGCTTAAAGTCCCTCCAACTGTCGTCCATGCTCCTCTTGTCAGATCGACACCGAGTGTAGGTCGTGTACCCAAAGTTCGATCGACTCCCAAGGTCGCACTTGTTCCAAATGTTCGATCTTTGTTGGGCAACATTGTTATTCCGTCAGCTGCAAAAACTCCTCGAACTGCAAAGAGCCCAGTGGTGGCATCTCCTCCCGTCGTCGTGCCGGTTTCTGTGGCTCGGGTTGTGCCTGGCGTTGCTCCTGCGCCCAGTACTGCTCCCATCCCACTGTCGGCACCTCTGCCAGTTATTGTACTGGTACCTATCATCGCTAGGGCTCTGGCTACTGCTCTCGCGCCACGTGTTTCTGATATCCCCAAGGTTGCTCGGCTGCCTTTGACTCAAGAAGCTCCCAAGTCGATGCTAGCGTCAAGGTCAGCGAAAGCTCCCAAGGCTTTACCGCCGCCTCCCACTAGATTCCTCCTTGGCCAGGCGTAAAGTTGGTTATTGACAAACTGAAACTCTGTAGGGCATGCCAGCTGAACGGTTCGGAAAGCTACTGCGTTGACTGGCTTCTCTCGTGAAGCTCACCCAGCTCCATAGGTAGGTGCTTCAGGAATGGGATCAAGCACCACTTGGCAAACATATATAGCCCAAACAACGGAAATTTCGCCGTAGGTTGAATACAATTATTGTAAATTGACTTTAGAAGATGGAAAGAATCTTACTCGAGGTAGCCACAGTTTGGAAATGTAGTTCGCTGTGGCTTTGGCAACTGTGATCCCCGCATCCAGGTCTTTCCTTCCTTTGATGAACTTCCGGCATGTACAATCTGCCATTTCCCAGCCGCAAGGTCCAAATTAAGGCACCAAACCAATTGGAGATGGCATCGGTCGTGTTCTGAGGGCATAGATTGATCTGTCAATTGTTGCACTGGTACATCGCATCACTAAGGCACAACCATGAATATGGTGATGAAAAGAGTTGATGGCTACGATGCCATGTACGAGGGTCAGCCTGTCGAACTGGTCGTGTCGCCTATACTTGTGATTTATGGGACCCACAATGGATATGATTACCACGTTCGGTCTGCCCTATTCCCTATGCGAGTTTGTGTTGGATACCTTATTGGCTGTGAACAGGACGAGGAGATTGAAACGGAGGGGGACGGAGAAGAGGCTAAGACTATGAAGGATAAAGAGGGCGGCACAAAGGATGAGGACGAGAAGAAGATCGAGGACGAGGACGAGGATGAGGAGTAAGCACAGAGGAGCTCCCGCACTGGAAATCTGATTTGGGCGGGAATATTCGGCCTGAGCCTGTATTCCTTTGGGTCCCTGATTTTATGTAGAAAGTTATTTGTTTTAGATCATTGACTTGTTCTTTTTATTTCAATCGTATTTTTGATAAGAGCCAAAGTGGCGCGCAGCCTAGCGATGATGATTCTAGCAGGAAAAAGTGAAGCTCCAGATCCTCCATCTCGACGTAAACTTGGTGTTGACAAAAGTGGGGTGACATCGGCCTCTTTTTTTCCACGTGACCTGGAGAAAATGTTGGCGGCCAAAGCTTCACATTTAGCCCATCTCGATGGTGAACATCAGATGCAATTCGAGCCCGGCTTGTTCCCATTCATCACCATGGCCCTCCAACCCTGCCGCTCCGGCCTCTGGCGGAGTAGCCATGCCGCCCGAACCCTCATTCCTTGCGTGCGCACCTACGCTACCGACTCGACCCCCGAATCCTTCAAGACCAAGACCCCGTCTTCTTCTGGTGTCGTGCCACGATGGAGCCAGACGCCCGCTGCTATGAAGGCGCCGCTGCAACTCGACTGGGCGAAGAATCCCCAGAACAAGGTCTGGACTGTCAACAACGATCCCAAGAAGTTGGACGAGGTGTACGAGCGCCTGCTGGGCCCTGGAGGCAGCAAACTTCTGCCCGAGGAGCTCAAGTGGTTGGCTGTCACGCACAAGAGCTTTGATCAGGGGCGGAGAGGTTTCAACGACCGATTGGCACTCTTAGGTGGGTGGGATGAGGGATGAATATTGGTCTATGCTGACTCTACTAGGACGAATGACTCTTGTTATGGAGACAACAAAGACAATTGTTGCGCAAGCTCCAATCGGAACACCGAATTTCGATGACGGGTTTGATCGCCAGCCATTCGTGCATCCAAATTTGCAATCGGTAGATAATCTCTCCATCAAAGGACCCAAGGACGTCGTCGGCAAGGAGAGACTATCTGGCTTGGCAGCTGAAGTGGGATTGATTGATGTTGTGCGGTGGAAGCCCAAACAGGTACATACATCTCCTATCCGCGGTAACTCGACTAACGTGCAGTAGGTGCAAAAACTCCGAGCTTCAGGTGCCGATGTGGTGCTCAACGGTGCCATCATGGCCATCATTGGCGCCATCACATTACAGCATGGAGCAGTGGTGGCATCACAGGTTATCAGAGAGAGGATATTGTCAAGACTACAGGATTGAGCATGGTGAGTGGGTTAATCTGTATCATATCTGTACCATAGAAGGTCTGGACCTGTACATGACAGTCTTGCAACTGTAAAGATACTGAGTCTAATGATCAGTCATGAAGCATGTCTATAGGAATTAGGGCTATAAAAGTAACATCAGGGTATCAATCATTGCAACAAAGGCGTCTCCTCATCTGCTGTTTGAGCGTCGTCTCCATTATCTTCCTCATTGTCGTGATGAATGAGCTTCTCTCGATATATCCACCCAACGCACGTTCCAGCGCCAGGTCCAACAACAATGGAGGTGATGATTGTTGTCAAAGGAACCCGCCACCCAACCTCCACCAACATCCAGTACAGGACAGTCCAGATGATGAACTGAGAGTTGACTTCAATAAAGACAATGATTGACCTTGTCATTTCTTTGCGGTCGTCGGGTTGAGTCAAGCTCCAGATGAAAGAAACATGCGCTAGAACGGAGCAGATCAAGGGCAGTATGTAAACAAACAGCAGAGACCACCGGTTAGATGCGAGATGTACGAGTGTCGGGTCAACCCTCCTCAGTGCAGAAATAGTGTGACGAATGATCTGGCGAATGATCTCGACATAGATCGGGAAGAAGAGCCAGATGCCGATCGTCTCGGGAGTTGTATAGAACAGCATGAGAAAAGACGGAAGAAAGTAACCAAGGGCCACACTGATAGGAATAGCCACGAGCTCACTATCAGGAAGATGACGACTGGTAAAGATCTGACGGGCATCGCCACCCTCATCTCTCTGTGCATTCAATACACTTCTCGCACGATGCAGAAACGCAGGAATAATAACAAGCTCCCAAACGACAGCACCACCCACAAGATCAAACACCAGCCACGGACCAGTAGGATACGCGATGAGAACATTCGGCGCATTGCAGATACGCGCTGATTCAACGGTGCTCACTGTCAAGAGGCCGCCGATAAAGGCTAGAACAACGCCCATGACCGCGCGACTGCGCAGTGAGTGAAGCGCGGCGCGGAAGAAGCTGATGAGATAGCATAGAGGTGTCCCTAAACCTGGGATGCGACTAACGCCAGGGAGATGAGCGTGGGAGTGACATTGGGACCAGAGAAGAGCAAAGTTGACGTCTGAGTGGAGGAAGAGAGCGACGATGGTTGCTGCTGCTAGGAGGATTGGTGGGATGATTAAGGAGCGATATGAGAAGTGGTGAATAGGTGCTTTCCGAGGCATGTTGGTGGTTTTTGCTGAATCAATGATGATGAGAAGAAGAATGCCATTAAAATCTTATTTTGAGTTGGGTGATTATGGTCATGTGGAAGAGGCTCTCGTGATTAAATTACACGACCAATTTTGGTGTTGAGATTCACACCATTACACCGGCGTTAGGCTTAATGGGGACAGCAACTTGGTGAATCTTATCAGATGTTAACCTACACCAGATATTCACTCCCTTATCATATCATGAGATGAGAGCAAGTTCAAGTCTTTCATCAAAATACTATTGCCCAGTACTAATGAATGTTATGCATTACAATAACTGAGAATGAGGCAAGCATCCGTGAGAAATAAGTGACAATTCCTGCCTTGAGAATCTTCAGAGCAAATGGGACACATTTTTGTTCATTTTCTTCCGCGAACATGACGAGCCTTCATCTCAACGCCAATCTTAGGCTCATTGCGGAACAAGATAGTAGCAGAGAAAAAATGTACTATATTACGCAAACTTATACAATGAACCAGAGCAGCTGGATTGCCGTTTTATTGATGATACCCTTATTAAGCGTACATTGTCATAGAGCCCCCGTTTAGAATGTTAATCTCCCTCATCTCACTCAGTTCTCACCACAAAATCTTAAACGGTAACCGGATGGACAGACTCCCTTTGACGAATCCTATCGAATGCAGTTGTCGCTTAAAAGTCTTTCTGCTTAAACCCGTTGGGAATCTAAGCGATTTTCATCGAGATGTGCCTCTTTGGCAATATACATGTGAAGTGCTACCCTGGGTCTCTCAGAAGATCCATGAATCTCTATATCCTGCCAAGCTTCACAAGATAGTGGCACATCAGCAACACGGTTCTCAGTCAATTCATACAATATTTGCGTCTCTGCAGTTTGTACACCTGCAGGGTATTCCTGGCCATACAGGCACTGGAGTCACTCATTTAGCGATAGAGTTTTGTTCATTATAAACAGAATTTATGTGCGTGAATGGATGCTTCTTGTTGCTCAACGCCCTCATCAGCTAGCTATGATACACCCACCTGTACAACGCATACAGCCTTGGGCCATCTACAATGGGTTTCAAGCCATGAGTCAAATTCTGTTCTACAATATAAATGGCTACATCAGAGAGGAATTGACTAGAAGGTTACAAACTGGGCTGGGCTTTATTGACGATGATTTGACATTTAATCGGCCTGAATCGAGGATGCAGTTGAGCGGGAAGAGATCATGAGCGTGACTGAACTCAAGACCTTGAACGTACGCAAAAGAGGAGTTTCTTCAGGCTGGTGCAATTGTATATACCGAGTCCTGTACGCAAGTACAGCAAGCATCTCGAGATCACACCTTCACAAGGCATCAATGGGTCCTGGCACTACCAACAAACCAACCTGCCGACGGATAAGCCGCTGAAACGTAACGTCAAATACATCGTCCATCATGATCTCGGCCCATCTTCGACCGTTTCACGCCCGGATTTCAACGTCCGAGGAGGGGGAAACCATCTGCATTTGGAGCCAAGCGTCTCGGCAAGACTTGATCAGGCAGGTCCGTAGCCACAAACTCATCTGACTGGATGCACAACATTTCGCTACTTAAATTCTCCCGAAGCTCCCGCTGGTGAGAAATAACTTAGTCTATGATTCGATGATACCCTGCATTCGTTTTTGATGCTTTCTCCGCAGCTGCGGCCCCTCCCCCAGGTTTTAGCGGCGTCAGTGGACCGAGCCCCTCTTCCGGGGCGGCTAATAGAACCCCGGGAGAACTGTAGGGTCCAAGGAAGGGAGCTGCGGGAGCTGGAGGAACGGGGGGTACCCGACAACCTAACACATGACACAGAGACGATAACGCAACCCCTCGATTGTTTTGTCTCTTGTTTTTATTCCCTCTCTTTTTGAAATCTCACGTTTGACTGTTTTGTCGCTTTTTGGATACACAGGCCTTGAAAGTTCGGCACTTGAGGTGACGGAGCTAAGCGATCCACTCGTTCCGGTCTCGCAATCGCTCTCATGATTCTTTAATCATGGCATCCCAAATGCTTCGCCCGCTGGCCTCGTCCGCGGTTCCGGCGTCAGCTTCCGAGCTGTGCGCCTCGTCCTTCTTTATACAGAAGCAATTGAAGGGGTATCGAGTTCAAGGTAGACTTTTTTTTTCAACTGTTGAAGCTCGTAGCTAATAAGCTTCAGATGTCCTCTCCCGTCGCAAGCAATGGCACAGCACCTTGAGAGCTTCACCTCGACAGCATGCTCTTGTCGCAGACGTCTCCAAGCCTCTCGCATTGATCCGCCATGCTTCTGCACCTCCTCGCAAATATTCCACCGTGGTTCTTCCCAAAACAACTCCCTATGATCATCTTGTCGTTGGTGTTCCAACTGAGATCTTCCCTGGGGAGCGCCGTGTAGCTCTCACGCCTGCTAATGTTGCACTCCTTAAGAAAAAGGGCTTCAAGCAGGTTCTCGTTGAACGTGGTGCCGGTACATCTGCTGATTTCCTCGATGCCGCCTATGAAAAAGCCGGTGCAACTCTTGTCAATGGTCCCAAGGAAGTCTGGTCCAACTCAGACATTGTTCTCAAAGTTCGCGGTCCTGGTCTTGGAGAGGTTGAATCCATGAAAGAAGGCCAAACCATCATTTCGTTCCTCCAGCCCGCTCAGAATAAAGAACTCGTCGAAAAGATTGCCGCTAGAAAAGCTACCAGCTTCGCCATGGACATGATTCCCCGTATCTCCCGAGCTCAGGTCTTTGATGCCCTCAGCAGTATGGCCAACATTGCCGGTTACAAAGCTGTTCTCGAAGCGTCCAATGTCTTTGGTAGATTCCTCACTGGTCAAGTCACTGCTGCTGGAAAGATTCCTCCCTGCAAGGTTTTGGTTATTGGTGCTGGTGTTGCTGGCCTGAGTGCTATTGCTACTGCTCGTCGCATGGGTGCCATTGTTCGTGGTTTCGATACTCGATCTGCTGCTCGCGAACAGGTTCAATCTCTTGGTGCCGAATTCATCGAAGTTGAACTTGAAGAGGATGGATCTGGTGCTGGTGGATACGCCAAGGAAATGAGCAAGGAATTCATCGAAGCTGAAATGAAACTGTTCAAAGACCAAGCCAAGGAAGTCGACATCATCATCACCACTGCATTGATCCCTGGAAAGCCTGCCCCGAAACTGCTCAAGAACGATATCCTCGATGTTATGAAACCTGGAAGTGTCATTGTCGATCTGGCTGCTGAAGCTGGAGGCAACTGTGAAGCTACCAAGAAGGGTGAATTGGCCGTCTACAACGATGTCAAGATTATTGGTATGTGCAACCCCTGAATTAAGAAATCTACTGACATTTTAGGATACACTGATCTTCCCTCTCGCCTGCCAACCCAGTCCTCGACCCTCTACTCCAACAACATCACCAAGTTTCTGCTTTCCATGACCCCTGAACCCAACGCTTTCGGCATTGATCTATCAGATGAAGTCATCCGAGGCGCAATCGTCACCCAAGAAGGAGATATTCTGCCACCCGCTCCTCGCGCAGCACCTCCTCCTCCACCCGTAAAGGCCGAGGCAACTGAAGTGACCCCTGAACCTGTAGCTCTGACTCCCTGGCAAAAGAAGACTCGTGAGGTTGCTGGTGTCACCGCCGGTATGGGCAGTATCTTGGCTCTTGGAAAATGGACCAGCCCTCTTCTCATGTCGAACGCTTTCACCTTTGCTCTGGCTAGTCTTATCGGATATCGTGCTGTCTGGGGTGTTGCTCCCGCGCTTCACTCTCCTCTGATGAGTGTCACCAATGCTATCTCCGGTATGGTCGGTATTGGTGGTTTGTTCATCCTTGGGGGTGGATTTCTGCCGGAGACTATTCCTCAAGCTTTTGGTGCTCTTAGTGTTTTGCTGGCTTTTGTCAATGTTGGCGGTGGTTTCGTGATCACCAAGCGTATGCTGGATATGTTCAAGCGTGAGTTGTTCGATCTTTAACCCAACCCAGCTAACAGTAATAGGACCTACCGACCCTCCCGAGTACCCCTGGCTCTATGCAATTCCTGCTGTTGTTTGTGGCGGTGGTTTCGTGGCTGCTGCATCAACCGGTGCGGCTGGTCTTGTTCAAGCCGGTTATCTTGTCAGCTCTGTTCTCTGCATTGGCTCCATCTCCAGTCTTGCTTCCCAAGCCACTGCTCGCATGGGTAATGCTCTCGGTATTCTCGGTGTCGGTACAGGTGTGTTGGCCAGTCTTCTCGCTGCTGGCTTTACCCCTGAAGTCCTCACTCAATTTGGTGGTCTTGCTGCACTCGGTACCATCGCTGGTATGCTCATTGGAAAACGAATCACTCCTACCGATCTCCCTCAAACTGTCGCCGCTCTTCACTCTGTGGTTGGTCTGGCTGCCGTCTTGACCAGCATCGGTAGTGTCATGGCTGATGTTATGGACCCTTCCACTCTTCACCTTGTCACAGCCTACCTTGGTGTCGTAATCGGTGGCATCACGTTTACCGGATCCATAGTCGCGTTCCTCAAGCTCGCCGGCAGGATGACATCCAAGCCAAAGATCCTGCCTGGACGTCATATCATCAACTCAGGATTACTAGCAAGCAACGCAGCTACCATGGGAGCATTTATCACAATGGCCCCAGGGAACCCCTTGGTTGCAGCTGGAGCACTTGCTGGAAGCACTGTTTTGAGCTTCATCAAGGGATACACTACCACATCTGCCATTGGAGGTGCTGACATGCCCGTCGTCATCACTGTTTTGAACGCATACAGTGGATTCGCTCTTGTTGCAGAGGGTTTCATGCTTGAGAACCCCCTTCTTACCACTGTTGGAGCCTTGATCGGTGTATCCGGTTCAATTCTATCGTACATCATGTGCGTCGCCATGAACAGATCACTGACAAACGTTCTCTTTGGAGGTCTGGGCACGCCAACTGCTGTGCAAGAGTTTAAACCTCAGGGAGAAGTCACACAGACCTCTGTAGATGACCTTGCCGATGCACTTCTCAACTCTGAAAAGGTCATTCTCATTGTTGGTTACGGTATGGCCGTTGCCAAGGCCCAATACGCCATCTCAGACATTGTCAAGACTCTTCGATCCAAGGGTATCACTGTCCGTTTCGCCATTCACCCTGTCGCAGGCCGCATGCCTGGTCAGTGCAACGTTCTTCTCGCTGAAGCCAGCGTGCCATATGACATCGTCCTGGAAATGGATGAGATCAACGACGACTTCCCCGAGACTGACCTGGCTGTTGTCATTGGTGCCAACGATACCGTTAACCCTATTGCTCTGGAAAAGGGCAGCTCTATTGAGGGTATGCCTGTTCTGCATGCCTGGAAAGCCAAGCAGGTTGTCGTCATGAAGAGAGGCATGGCCAGTGGTTATGGTAAGTCGCCCATCCCTTATTCGAATGCAGCTAACAAGAGCAGCTGATGTTCCCAACCCCATGTTTTACATGCCCAACGCAAAGATGTTGTTTGGAGATGCTAGAGTGACATGTGAAGGTTAGTATTCCGTCCGGTTTCCAAACTCCGCTGACCATTTAGCCATCAAATCTGCAATTGAAGCCAAGTCGTAGATCGTGATATTTCTTATGTAGTTCGTATAAGAGAAGGATCTGAAAGACCATAGAGTGCACAATTTCTAGATCTTATACCATTTTTAGCTGTAGAACTAGCAGCTCATCTGAATTCAATGCTTGGGTTTCTCAATTGAACCTCTACGCGAATTTATGTACACCTGATCACTCATCCTCATGCCCGAGGCGCCGCCACAGGCTCCCATGCCGAGATCTTGGACTTGGAACTAAAACGGTCAGAATTTTTTCTCCTACGAAATGCGAAACATACGTGTTGTAAGTCTTGAAAGCGCCCTGGGTCTGGGTGAAGTTGGGGAGGGCGCGTGAGGGCTCAAAGGCTCGGACACCAGCTTGTAGTAGAGGATCCTCGGTAGGGGGCTTATCGACGCTGTAGCTGATCCAAGCGTGCCATCCGGGCTCAATGTGAGCTGCGTCGTAGTCGTGCTTGGCATACTCGACCCAACGCGTTCGGAGGGGGAGTTCCTCGTTGTTCTCAAAGAACTTGTTGCCGGCGCGATCGGTGCCAATCAGACGACCAGCCTTGGTGTCACCTACGGATGTCAGTGGATGATTCGGCGAGTAATCGAGGAAGCGTACCGATGTACTGTTCGTGAGAAACAGGCGTCGTTAGCCAGAATCGAGGATCGTTCGGTCAGGTACATACCAGCATCTGGACAAAGTAGTCCTACTCAAGTTAGTATTGACTCATTGACGGTTGAAAGCAGACTTGCCTTGATTCCAACCTTGCGTAGGTTGGACAATGTTCGTGTGATTGTCGACATGATGGCGGTTGAGCGACAATTGGCCTCAGCGGGATGATTGTTGATAGCTCGTCGATGATGTGAGGTTTGAAGATTACCGCGGATCAACCTCGGCAGATTGAATTCGTGACGGCATGGGTACGTACCTCGAAGCTCAACCAGGAATTCTACCAATTTACGGATACAAGCACTTTTAATAGCAAGCTTTAATTGAGCTTAAGCGATTCGAGATGCTTACTCAAAGCTGTGCGCGATGCACTACAAGGCTGCGTGCCGCAAGTTTCAAGCCTAGAGTTCCCAGCGCACGAGTCCAGACAAGACAATATGCGATGCCAGCTGGAAACACTCAGGGTTCTGTGAATAATGCTGGAGCTTTGGCCCCTTTCGTTACTGAATTGGATCGATTGGCACCGAGTTTCGATGTTCGAGGGGAGCAGATTCAGATAATTCGTACTCCAGCAGAGTTTTACGAAACACTCAAGGTTGGACTACCATTGATACGAAAACGACAGGGCTGATTGGTTTAGGATCGGATACGAAAAGCACAGCGACGGATCTTCTTGTCGACGCTGTACATTGGAAAGTCGGAAAAGGAACTCATTGAGACGCTGCAGGAGGCGTTGAGGAAGAATCCAGATGTAAAATTGAGTATTCTTACAGATGCGCTGCGAGGAACAAGAGAGGCGCCTAATCCATCGAGTGCATCGTTACTTGCACCCCTGGTCGAAGAGTTTGGAGCCGATCGTGTGGAAATTCGAATGTATCACACGCCGAATCTCACTGGATTGAGGAAGCAGTACATCCCCAAGAGGATAAATGAGGGTTGGGGACTTCAGCATATGAAGCTTTATGGAGTTGATGATGAGATCATCATGTCTGGGTATGTCAAAAGACTTGGGGTAGCAGAAATACTGACTTTTTAGGGCAAATCTGTCGACTGACTACTTTACCAACCGGCAAGATCGATACCATCTTTTTGCTTCAAAGGAGGTGACTGATCACTTTTGGAAGATCCATTCAGGGGTGACATCCTTTAGCTTCTTGGTTCAACCTTCAACTGAACCAGCGGGCTTCACACTCGAATGGCCAGAGAACAATTCTGCCCCTTCACCACTAGAGAAGCCCCAGTCATTTATCAAGAGCACTACATCGACACTCCAGACTCTGCTACACCCGACTTCAAAGCCTGAGAATGACATTACTGATACACGAGTTTACATGCTTGGGCAAATGTCCCAGGTCATGAAACCCGACACTTCAACTGAACTTCCCGTCATTACACACATCCTCAAGACTCTCGCTCTGCCCGCATATCGTGAGTCTTCATGGACCTTTACAGCAGGCTACTTTAACCCCGCTCCCTCTCTGACAAAACTCCTCCTCAACACTGCCTCTACCTCAAACACCGTCATCACAGCTTCTCCTGAGGCAAACGGTTTCTACAAGTCGAAAGGTGTCTCGGGTCTCCTCCCTGATGCCTACACTCTCCTAGCCCGCCGTTTCGTTCATCGCGTACATCACCAAGGACGTGATAACGACATCACATTGAAGGAATGGCGTTATGGCGTCGTTGGTCAACCCGGTGGATGGACATATCACGCCAAGGGTCTCTGGGTGACGATGCCAGGTGACAAAAACCCCGCTATGAGTATTATTGGAAGTTCCAACTATACTAAACGAAGCTACTCTCATGATCTCGAAGCGGGTGCTTTGATCGTAACCCGCGATGAGGGACTGAAAGGGAGACTTGGAGAAGAGCAGGTATGGCTGCAGGAACATGCTACCAAGGCAACGCGAGACGACTTTGCCCGCACTGAACGAAGAGTTGGACTCAAAGTCAGAGTTGCCATGTGGATTGTTTCGCTTGTCGGTGGAGCATTGTAATACTGGCATGTATAATAGTGTACTCATAGATGACCAAATCTAACGATACCCGAGCAACAATGATGTAACTTGACAAGATTAGCTTTTCACAAGAATTTCTACTGATGAATGCATGCGATTGTATACAAAATAATACAGGTAGTTTACACGCTCATGCTCTAATCACTGGCGTCCCTAACTTGGGCCCTCCCTTGACCAGGCCTTGCATAACAACTCTGCTCACCAAGTCGCTCTGGTGTTTCTTGATCATCTCCTTGAGCACACTTCGCTCCAAAACCACCTTGCCTGTCTCCAAAAGGTCCTTGACATCAACATCTTTCAAGTCTAGTGCTCGACCCTCCCAAGGGAGCTGCTCCATGGCGCCGAAGAGAGCCTCACGTCGGTTTCCAGTGACGAAAAGAGTTCGACCGCTAGCACGGCCCAGACCAAGGTTACCCAGCACTCCAGTCATGTACCGCTTGAGATACGCCTCCTTCAGTCCATCCTTGAGATACTTTCCAGCAACGAGCTCGTAATCAGTCGGCAACACAAGATCCATACCGTCCTCACACACAATCAGATCGCCTTTTCGGTAACGGTAGCTCAGGGCTGTGCGCCATGCCTTGTCGTACACCTTTCGGGTAAGACTGGTGCCAAAGTCGCGGGGATGAGGACCAAATGTCTTTCCACCACCGCGGTTCACGGGACTTTGCTTGGTTCCCATACGAGCTCGACCGGTTCCCTTTTGAGGACGCATCTTTCGGTGGGAGCCGTGGACGTCGTAACGGGTTTTGGAAGAGGCGGTTCCTTGGCGGGTGTTGTCACCTTCGTAGACGACGGCGAGATGGAGGAGGTCGCGGCGGAGAGGGAGGTAGAGGTGGTTGACGTCCCATCGTTCGAGAGAAGTTGGTTCCAACGAGGGAAAGGCGTGGACTGTGACGGGAACGGTTGTGACTGCGATGGTCAGTGATGTTAATGATCTTTGACGGGAGTCGTACTGGGCTTCCATGATTCGAGAATGCCTTGGGTGGTGTTCGGAGATTTAGCCTCTGCAGTATTCTTTGGAGAGACTTCTGTAGCCATTGACCTTGTGAAGGCCTTGTTGAGTGTCGCCGGCTTCATCTGTTAGCATTGAAGCGATTTGCAGTCTCTTCACATACCTTGGCAGACACCCGCAGAGCACCCATGGCCTCAGCCAGGCACCCAATTCCCTTGCCAGCCATGATTTCAATTCCCTGACCGCCGTCGATAGGGAGATTTGCTGTGATCAAGGACAGTAGTTCGCTGACTAGTGTTGAGGCTTCAAAACTGTGATGCGATACTGCAAAAAAGTGGATCGGCAACATCCTCCGATCCCCGAGTTTTTAGTGGGGCCAAAACCATCTCCAGAGCATTTTTCAATATCTCGAGATATCTATCGCCAGCGTCACTTTCAGCGTCCCACGTCTACGGCCTCTACGTTCCGCTGCCCATCATGTCGCGCTGCCAGGCCGTTATGCGGCCAATCGCTCGGCAGCTGCGGCCCAGCGTCGCCCGACCGTTCACCTCTGCCGCAATTCGACGATCAGCCGAGACACAGACTGCCACGCCCAGCGCAGCAGACCTCGATCCCAATACGGTGCTGCCCGAGTTTGAGCAGCAGCTCATGAAGGCTGGAAAGATGCCAATTGGATCACGACGACGAAGAATGGCTATCCGGAGCACGGGCGATTTGCCTTTTGAGCATCTTCCGTACCAGGCTTTTCAAGAGGCTCGCAAGATTCTGGCTGTAGATCGTGAAGAGAAGCTGGCGGAGATTAGCAAAGAGCTTGATAAGATTTCTCGGTTACAAGCTACGAGTCCGGATGAGATAAAGGGGGGGCAGAAGATGAAGGATATTAAGATCAAGAGTCTGCACAAATATGTTGAGAGGCTCAAGATCCTTGCAGATGCTAATGACCCTGTTGTCAAGAAGCGGTTTGAAGATGGAACAGGTAAGGTCATCCAATTGACGAGACGATCTGTGACTAACGCACCCAGGCGATATGAACAAGCCTATTTACCGTCACTACGCTGAGGCCAAGTGGCGCTCCTACGACCAACGTCTCATCACCCAACGTATCAAGCAGTTCAACATCGTCCCCGACGTTCTCCCCAAGCTCGAACCCACCGCCGATGTCCAGCTATACTTCCGCAAGCTCAAGATTCCTCCCGGTCAGATCGTCGACAGTGTCGTCAGCGAGAACCCACCCCGTCTTCGAGTTCAAGTCTTTGACAAGGGCGAGCGACTCGTCTCTGTAGTGGTCCTCGACTCTGATGTTCCCAACCCTGACTCCGATACCTTCAACAAGCGCTGCCACTTCCTCGCCGCCAACATCCCCATCAGCCCTACAGAGACATCACTACCTCTGAGCAGGATAAAGGGTGAGGATCAGCTTGCTCTGCCGTGGCTCCCTGCATTCTCTCAAAAAGGTGCCCCGTACCACCGTCTCGGTATCTATCTCCTCGAGCAGCAACCCGGCAAGAAGATCGACGTTGCCAAGCTCAAGGAACTATACAGCCAGCGCGATGGATTCTCGCTCAAGTCCTTCCGCGACAAGTTCAGCACAACGCCCTTTGGGTTCAACATGTTCCGTAGTGTTTGGGATGAAAACACCGCGGCTGTCATGGCGCGACACAACATCCCCGGCTCAGATGTCGAGTTCAGACCTACACGTGTGTACAGCCTCAAGCCTCCCGTCAAGCCTCGTGGATGGGAAGCCAAGCGACAGGGACCCAAGTACCGTCACCTTTGGAAGTACACCAAGAACATCAGAGGTATCTCCAACTCGAGGGGATGGATCAAGAGGAGGTAGAGAGATGGATGAGCGTGTATCATATTACTGTACATTTAGAAAAGGGGAGAGTACCAAGATAAATAACTTCGTGCAACTCAATTCTGTCTGAAGCATTACCAGTGACCTACCAGCAGCTTGACATTATCGTTATTCCCGTGGTTGACTTCAGCCGCATTGTTTCCTACCAGTAGCCGCTGTCTCGTTTCAACGTACCACCACCAATCATAAGCCTCAACTATAGTCAGACGTTTCCCCAGTGGCAACACTCGCCACCATCTCGACGGCATTCACATGTGGCTGTAATTGGTATGAAATGCGGAGTCCCGATGATCAACTTCTACATATGTTCAAGCTCAGGGTCATCAAGGCGCTCATTCTGTAGCAAAGCTTGATATTGCCACTAAACTTTAACTTTGATAACCCCGAATCCCCAACCTTTGTGCTTTAACATGATTTCGTGTCCTTGATGAGTCCAGGTCTTTCCCATGTCGGCAAAAGTCTCTGGCATTTACGATGGCCGATGATCATTTCGATCGCAAGTCTCCTTGTCACAAGCTGTTACCTTCGGACCATTTGCTCAGGACGGGTTTGTCATCAACGGCTATCGTTTCCCTCTTCAGGTTTGAATATTTTCTTTTGTGCTACTTTCCCTGACTCCCTCGTCATGGTATATTCATTATCTACCACCCTGAAAGCATTCAAGCCATCCTGTCATAGTAACAGGAAGCCTCTCCTATGACCCTTTCCATAGGCTACCAAATTACCAGCCAAGCGCCAAGAATCAAACCGATTGTCACGAGAACTTTATATTCGTCGGTTGAGATGAGCAATCGTACATCCCATCTGCGCAAATCAGATCATGACCAAGAAATCATCAAGTCATAAATATTTCCTTACCCGTACCGCTTTTGCCGAACTCCTTTCAGTAGTTATACGCCATATCACCTCTTGCTGTTATGGAAAAGGCCAATCATGGTACTGTTGCCGCACCATAACCAGGTTTTGTAAGGGTATCTCTCCGCTGAACCATCTCGCTCGGTTTTTTTTCCTTTTCGTGTTCGTGTTGGTCTCAACTCTGAGGACTTTCATCTAGCTTTGACATAAGCTTCGGCATGTCGATATCATCCGTTGTCGAGTCTAAGGAATTTCAAAATCGCAATAGCAAGGCTGTTGTGTTCATGTGGAGTTGGTGTCAAAATAGCTTGACTCCTAAACTCAAACCACCATCTCCGTCGGTGCAGCTATCCGCCACATCGATTTTCACTCAGTTTCTCGCATCAACAAGGTTATCCGGTGCGTGGTCAGCGTAGATGGTTTCTGATTCTATCGATCGCTGTGTAGAGGTGGCGACTAGATGATGGTCAGTCATGGACTCATGAGTCGCATGCTTGAACAAGGTTCGGCATACCACTTGAGCTGCGACGATGCGTATTGTAAAATTCTCCAGGTACATTTTGTGGTGGTACTGGAGGGGCCTGTCTGCTCTGCGCAGACTGCGCTGCAATACGCTGAACATATTTCCTTGCCTCGTTGTCAAGCCATTGGTCGATGTTGGCATCATTGCAGGATGCGTGTTCCATGAGTTGATTCTTGATGGTGGTCAACTCGCTCATGAGGTTGGTGTACTGGTTTTGTAGGGCAGTGTTCTCACCCTCCAATTCCCTCTTGGTTTCCTCCAATTGAACCATCCACTGCTTCTTCTTTTGACGGCATTTGGATGCTGCGATCCTGTTACGTTTAAGGAACTTGCTGCGTTTTCCCGTCTCATCCAGTCCATCATTCTCGTCCTCATCTTCCTCCTTCAGTGATGCTTCCTTAGGTGCTCTTTTTTGGCGCGGCTTGGTGACAGGTTCCACCGATGGCTGTTGAAGTTTTGTCTTGGTAGCTCTGCTACTGCGCCGAGGTTTAGTATCGGTATTGGCTGAATCTATTGAAGGGATAGATGATTTGCTCGATTGCCGTGTTGGGCCGCCAGACGTGGGCTCACTGAATGGAGTTTCTGGAGTTGAATGCATTTCATCGGGTAGTTTTGGACTGTTGTTCAAAGCTGATGGTGCCATTGCTGGCATGGAGGGAGGGAAGAAGTTGACGGGGTCGTTCATCGGATTCCACATGTTGGAGCCCATGAGAAGCTGGTTATTCATGGGATTGCTAACAATCGGGGACGCCTGAGCTCCCGTTGTGCAGTTGAGTAAGGGATCAATATTGGCATCGTCGCTTGTCAGGGGAAAGTTGTTTTGAAAGCTCTGGGCTTGGTCGTCAAAGTCCTGGCTTGGTCCGTCCATCTTGACCCTGCAAGACCGTTGAGGCTGTGCTGAAGCGTGGGACCTGGGGTTACAGCGGCACGGCTAGGCTGGTGTGGCTGAGCTGAGTGTCACTGGCTGTCAGAGAAAGGCGTCAGACTGTTGAGCCGCTCGAGACAAAGTCGAGATCAAGGAGCTCGCTCGATAGGAATTGAGCGTGCAGCTCTGGAGATCGGGAGATCTGGAGCGGGCACAGGGAGGGGTGCTTAGCCGGATTGGTTGAGATGGGGGTGTAGATGTTCCAGAACATCAAAGACCAACGGTGGCTAGGAAAGGAAACGGTTTCAAGGGAAGATGAAAGAAGAGCTTATATCTAGGAACACGATGTCGAAGGGAATGGGTAATAAAGAGACGGTCGTGTTAGAGTAAAGATGTAGCTGCTCTCTGTTGTTGGCAGGGCGAATGGGAAAATCAGGCAGGCGCTCAACGGAGAAACCAATCCGGTGGTGCAATGTAGTGCAGCACAGCTCAGTGCCTGAGTACTCCAGTACAGCCGGGCTGATCTCACCGAGGAATGGTAGTTTACCACCGATCGATAATAGAATAAGTCGATTTCGAGGCTCACTTCCCAAGTTGAAGCTAAATGGCACGGTCGGGGTACAACGTTTCGGTAAATAGCAGGGGAGGGAAGGGAAAGGTTCCGACTAAATCTGGACACTGGGGCGAATTGCCTTGTCTGTTCCTGTTCTCTGTGTCCAAGGTCGTTGATCCAATAGTGTGTTTCGGGTTCGCCTATGCAGCTATAAGATCTAGACGCTGGGGCGACTTGACCTTTTGGGTAAAGTCAAGTATGAAGGCAAACATCTATCAGATGCCGAGGTTGACAAGCTTGTCAGAAAAATCGATGATTGTAAGATGGGAAAATCAGAAGTTGTAGCTGTAACAGCAGTCCAGCAGTCGCACCAAAGCTAGATGAAGGGATTCGTATATTATATTACGCCAACAACGGATGCGACCACTATCAACAATATCTTGCGTCACTTATTCCCCGGTGCAGTGTGTATCAGTGGACCTGGTTGCAGTTTATGGCAATATAGCTGGTTTTGCATGTATCCAGCAACTGGGGTTGGGAGTATATATAAGAAGATTGGTGGGTGAAGATAGGAAGCGAGGTGTGCAATGGTTGAATGTTATGTCCGGACCAAGTCCGCTGGCTTCAATTCGCAATACAAGCCAATCTTCGGTAAGCCAGTGTGCGCAAGGGTGTTGAATGCTTGCTGGATAATCTACTGAAAACTGTGAGATACAAGAGCCGTTGAGCTTATAAGTGATCCGGAATGTCTCTCAGACCCACCATCTTCTGCTTTCTACGAATCATAACCATAGGAAGCAACCAGCTTGGCATTGGAGGTGAAGAAAAAGCCCCCTTCTGTCCAAAAAAAAAAACGTCATCCCGTTCGGAACCTTGAGCCAAAGGCGGTAGGATATGCCTAGCATAAGCGGTAGAGGTGCTTGGACTCTCAATCCTCCAGTACCCCAATCACAAACTGCGAAGCAATGGTACTTTGATGTTCAAGTGGCCCCTTGGCGGAGATACTATATTCAAATTCTAGGATGAGTGAGTGTAGCCAATCATGGTGCAACGGACCTGGAGTCCGTGATTTTCAACCACCAATCAATGTTGATGAACCTTGTCCGTCAAGGCCGCACTCGGCGAGACAGTGCAAGACGGGCTGTACACACTGACCTCACTAGCGAAGCGAAGCGAGCGAGACTATTGCAGCATCCACCTATCATGCCAACCGGAACTCAAGCTTCGATAACATAGGGATGGTCATTATCAAGTCAAGAGCTGGATCCTTTGACAGCTCGAGCACACGTTGGGCCAATGTCTGAAGATCATGACGAACCTCTGTCTTTTTATTATGAGTTGATTCCTGCAATGAAGTATACATCATTCCTGACGCATACAGGGTCCTTCCAGTGATGGTTAGTCAAGCCAGTAATCCATCGCATGTGAGACTCATCGTTGTGACACGAGATATCTTGAACTGATCGACAAACGTGATCAGGATTTTGGCACCCACACAGAGTAAGGATCGACCTCGGATGCGTGGCCTTTGCTGCAAGCTGATAAATTTTAACACACGGGGAATGCCGTATAACTCAGTGCCTGTAGGGGTCATGAACTCCTGGATACGTGATGGAGTTCTTTGTTTTGGTCTCGGGCTTTATCAGCCTTTGCATTACAACGTGTCTGCCATGGCATTGAGTCGAACACCAAGACACAGTTTGCGAGAACTGATAAACTGTGCATCCTCCAATTCCTTTGCAGCTCTTTTGGTGAATCGCGGCTCAGCTCATCATTTCCGGAGCTTTTACTCCGGCATGTGCTGGGTGTACTCTGTAGGCTTTGACAGATTCGAGAAGCGGGGTTGTCTTAGGCGAATAATAAAGTTATGCGCTGCCCAAGGCACGCCAAGGGTAATGTGTTCCGTACTGTAGGGGCTTTCTTGGCTTGACTGGCGGGTTTATCGTGGGAATGAGACTCGTTCAACCTGGTTGATCGGGGGGAACCGGGCAAGGGTCCGAATAGGCGTCCATAAATAGTGGGGCTTCGATATCAATTTTGAAGACGAGGAGATTGACTTTGCAATTTTTCAAAAGGATTGACAGCTTATGAGATGATGAGCACGTTTCACTACGGATTTAAACGATGGAAGATGAAGGCATACATAAGGATGTCTGTGATGGCAGGAATACTGATCATCACGTGATCTTTCGCTCACGTGACTGCGCGTCAAGCTCAACGCGCTTTCCCTCCGCATTTATCGCCAACAGCTTCACATGCGTTTCATCGTCCAACCTCTCTCACCAACATCGCTTGCTTGCCTGTCAACCAAGCATCTGAGACACAAACCCTGTCTACTCGCTTATCTTTCTCATTTCCTTAACTCTCTAGCTTGATCGCAAACGAAAACCAAACACCATGTCTGAGCAACTTTCAACCCCACGCATCACTGCTGCCTATCTTGACAACTTTATTGGCAAAGTAGTCATGCTCGTGGGAAAGGTTACGCAGCTCCGAGGTGAACAGGCTACTCTTGACTCAGAGGGCACCGTCACCGTCTTGTTGAACAGGGTGAGTTGACATCAAATCTGGTGTCAGTCTCACGACATCAGAATGCATTGCAACATTGAGCTGACCTTTTCAGGATGCCCATCTTACAAATGGTAACGCTGTGCAAGTCATTGGAAAAGTCAATCCGGACCTGTCGATCAAGGTTTTGACATCCCGGGATTTGGGGGCTGGTGTGGGTAAGTCAACAAGCTCGTCTTTCTGTCGTCATTATAGCGTACCGACGTTACATCACGCAAAATGCAAATTTGTTCCCCAATGTGTTCGGCAGTTGAAAAATCATGATTCAGTTCAATATGCCGTTTCCGGGTGACAGCTAACATGTATAGATTTCGGGTTATACAGCTCGGTTGTGCAGGCGACACACAAGCATCCGTCCATCTTTGCAGGCAATTGACGGGGTCAACCAGATCATGGCCCTTACCAGTCCTCGCAGGCATACACCCCACGTGTGGCCATGGTCTGGACCTCGCCTACCAAGGCTGGCGCTGTCACTTCTCCCCCTCGACAACGACAAGCTTATTCCGCCAGCCAAGCTGGAAAATCAATCTCAACCCCTGACTCAGCCTCAACTGGAACTATCAGATCTTCGAGACCCTTACACAGCGCTGCACAGAGACTGCAGCATCATACGCATTCGATACATAGCCAGACGAGACCTACCATCGCAATGTCTTTCACAATATCCAGCTCCGATATGATTCTTGGCCGGGACATTCAGTCAAGATCCTCTACTCCGCTCTACCCATCTGGGCCTTCTCACATCTCACAGACTCCAAATCCTTCTCTAGGTTCACTCCTACCATCGCCACCAGAAGACACAGTCTCTCGCACTTATTCCACAAAAATGTCTCGGCGTTCTTCCGTCAGTACGCAACCCAACCAGCGATATTCAAACTCGCAGACCTATGATCAAGAGAGCACCCAAGAATCCTACATACCATCAGCTCAGCCTTATACGCCCCTCGTTTATTCTCCGCCGTCAATGTCTTGCGCGAGTCTGCTCCCGTCTCCGCCGATCACACAAGAAGATCAATACCTCTCACACGGTCCTCTCATGTCCCCCGCATTTTCAACGTACTCCCGCCGCTACTCGGGGGCAGACAGCCGTCCCGCTGGCGTGACCAACAGGAACTCTAAACCAGAGGACCCTGAAGAATCTGCCCTATTTGATTCTGTTCTAGAGGGAATTGGGCGTATTCATGTGTCAATGAACCGAGATGGCGCAGGTAGATGGCGAATCAAGCGAGCATCTGACGAGAGACCATAGCTTTTTTTTAATCACTCATCCGCAGCCATACACTCGTAAAAGTATACACGTATTCTCGTTCTTATCGTCATCCCATTGATGTCAGATAGAGTATCCCCGCGCCAGGGACAAGTCACAAATTTGGAGCTAAAAGCAGGATCGACATTGCCCAATCAGCTGTCCAATGATCTCGGCACATGATAATCGAAATCCCGTATTTCGCACAGTGTTTGTTAAAAATGCATACAAGAGAGATCGAGATTTCAAAATCCCATTTACCTGATCTGCAGTGGCACAGGACTTTAGCTCCCTCAAGTGATCGATTTATCGGGCCAAGAGCTCCTGTGAAACAGGTTTTCATCATCACAGGTGTTACTCATGCAGCATGACATTCACAATCGAAAATTTACCCAATGCAGTTGTTCGGACAAGTCCGTGATATTCTGATACACAGACACCCTTGCCACAAACTCAAGTTCGATACATTCAAAAAGGTACAGTCAAGTTTGCCACCAGGGTCCTTTCAGATCGAGACCCTTGCACAGCCTGTCATGTGGAACGGACCACCAATGGTCCTGGACGCACGTCTATTTGCCACACCGTCACCGTCTTGTTTCTAGAACTCAATTATTCATCCTCTCTTTGCCCCTGAGCTTCATCGAGCTGTAGCAACTCCTGTGCCGCCATCCAGACCTCGACTGTACTCGGGCTGATATCCCGCTTTGGTCTTTCTGGGCCTGTATTCTGGATTTCATCGAGTCCAAAGGATGGTTTGTCTGGAGGACCATCGGTCAAGCCATGGAGACAACGGCGTATCCGAGCTTTGACAACACCAGCATCTTCTGTTCTCCCTGAACTGTTACACTCGTAACCCATTGCCTTCTCCAAGAATGTGTTTTCTTTTTGCCCATTCGCGCCCTCATCCAAGTAATTTGCTGTGAGATCTGGGTCGGCATTTCTCGGGTCGACTCCTACAGCCTCTCGTATCCCTTTGAGTCGTGCTGTGAATCGTTCAAACACTTTGATTCTTCGTTCTGCACTCTCTGCCCTTTCCCTCCATGTTTGTGCCTCCCTTTTGGCTTCTCGTAGTTGCTGACTCAATATTCCAACATCTGCATCTCCTTGCACCTCAAGTTGCCTTCTCAAATGAACTGCTTCTTCTGTCTTGAGGTCTAGTTGCCGTTGGAGACTTCGAATCTGTGCATGAAGTGTAGTTGTACTGCCGGGACGTTGAAAAGGAGTTGAAATATTGTGAGGAACTGACGGATCCGTCCCGTATTGCGTATTCGATGCTGAGGATGCTGGTCTGATAAAGTTAAGATGTTGAGCGATAGGAGGCTGTGAAGGATAAGGCATCATGGTTCCCAGACTTCTTGGATTCTCTAATGATGCCTCTTTACCCCTGGATCCTGGGACTGGCTTCCTCCTGGGAATTGTTTGTCGTTGAGCTAACATTTCCGGTTGCTCATGGGAGCTTGACTTTTGCCCCTTGTCGGCTTGTTGAAGCTCGACTGCCCTCATTGCAGCCTCCTCCCTAATTGAGACTCGCAAGTTCTGGTCAAGAGCCTCATCTCGAATAGCATTGAATGCTGACGGTCGAGAATGCCGGTCCTGGCTTGAAACTGAAACATTCCGTTTGTGTCCCAAAGTTGAAACAGATCTTGTCGAACGGATACTCTTCGTCGGCGACTCTTGAGAAAATTGTAATATGAGATCTTGAGTTTTGCTCGCACTCCTGGGTTTTGTTGGAGATGTCTCGGTTGAATGATCGGTTTCAAACTTGGCAGCCATGGCTCTGACGCCTCCTGGATTGTCTGTTGGTGTCAAGGTTGGACGTGTCAATGCCGTCGATTTTCTTTTTGGGACAGAGAACCAGGGAGAGGTTGCAGTGCGCTGCTTCTCAGTCTTTGGCGTTTCGGCAGGCAAAGACGCAACTCGGGAGTGCCGTCGTTCCGGAGTTTCGGTGCCAATGCCCTTGGCTTGCTTTTGTGTCTCATCGTATTCAAGACTCTGTGATCCATTGCTGGGCAACTCCCCCTGTGCACCAGAAGAGACTTTCTATGTCCCGACCTGGCTTTTTGGGGAGGCCAGCCCCATGGAACTGCTGCCTCCTGCAATACTCGCTGGTACCTGCATTGGTGAATAGAATTGTCTTGGTGTTGTCGAGCCAGAGTTGGCTTCTTGTAAGACCTGTGTTCGTGTTGATTTGTCCCCGTGAACAGTGTAGTCGCTCTCCTCTTCTAGTCTATCAATTGGGAAGTGCAAAACCTTGGGAGTGCTGGCAAAAGTCGACATCTGCGAAGTCTGATCAATATTTGTAGAGGCTGAACTCTTGCGTTGGACCATCGAATCCAATTCTCTGAGTTCCTCGAAATGCGCTTTTAGTGCAGCTTCAAGGGCCTCCTTCTCGGATGAAAACTCCAGATTGGTCGAACCTGGCCTGTCCATGGAGATATCTGATGACCTGGCAGGTTTTGTCCATTCAACAGCAAGCGACTGTCGGCGTGGCTTTAGGGCTTTTGCCTTTCCAGGATATTTCTTCCTTATGGCACCCTTTCGTTCAATTGAAGGGGTCTCAGTTGTAGAGACTCTCGAAGTGTCCTGGCTCGTTGGTTCTTCGGCACTGGTTTGTTGGTTAGGGGTTGTCTTTGTTCCTCTTTTTGAGGATGTCCGAGGTGGCACATCATCTTGAGACAGATGGGAGCCATCTCTATGGATCAGTCCTCTGGTCCCTGTAGTCGGAGTGGGTGTTGGAGCGATGTGCGCACTCTCGCTCTGCGGTGTGTCCTTTGTCACCGCATCCTTGCTGTCTTCCAAGTGAACTGCACCTGTCGGCATCTGGAAATTCTGCGGCGTTTGAACATAGCTACTGCCTTCCCCTGCTTGTGCTGATTTTTGGCTCTTATCCTCGTCGTGAACACTCTCTTCCAGAGTTGGGCTTAAGCAACCAATGTTGGGTCTGGCTGCAAGTCTCTTTGAGGCTGTACTTCCACGACTGCGCGACCGCTGTTTGGATATGCCCAGGGTAGGTGTAGGCGGCTCTGGGCTGTCTTCTCGTGGAATCTGGTCTCCCGCCTCGCTTCCTCGCCATTCCCGATCCCAGCCTTGTGGCTTCTTGATAACAAAACCGTTCTTGTTGGTATCGTCTTGACTCGTTGATCGTGGGTGCGGTCGATTCATGCCGAGCAATTTCATTTGTCGGACCACGTCTCTCCAATTGACTATAAGCATTTCTGCGATGGTATTGGCGATCAGAATTTCGTCCATTGTTGGGGGCGCTCCAAGCTCGTTGCCGAGTGTCTTTCTTCCATTCCGATCTTGTCGTGATCTTGGAGATCTCAATGGAAGCACCAGCAAACCTGCCTTTGGAGCGGCTTGCTTCATAGAATAGAGCCCAAGCAAGTCGCCTATAAGAAGAGGTCCAAAAACGATGCCGAGTGCATTGTAGCCCATTAGATCTCCCGTGGGCAGTGATCGACCTTCTTCATCTTCTCTGGGGGTGATTTCTGCCACTCTTCCAATTAAACTCAAAAGTCCAAAGACAGCGCATATGAGCTCCCTCCGAAATTGAGATTGAATCGTTGCTATAGCCAAGGCAATGAGTCGAGCCCGAACCTTGGTCTGTTTGGTGCGAGGGAACTCTGGATCACCCTGTAGCTGCGAATGGATTGCGACCAGCGCATCAAAGAGTGCCAAAGAACCAAGTATCCCACCCGGTATTACCGAGAGGAGGCGCTTGAAAGTCGACGCCACATCATGGACAGAAGCCTGCACATGCATTGGCAGGTTTGCGCATCGCACAGTGTTTGTGATGTCGATATTGTCGGTACAGCAGTAGTAATCGAACAGCATGTTGACTGCTCTGATTGACCCCGGTATACGGAAGATCCCCCGAGTAGTGACATGCTGAGCGATGTGATGCGCAGTAGCTCGAATGCAAGTTGGAAGTATTAGGGCAGAGGGAGTGTGTTCAGGTGGGAGATAGAGCATGCTCTTGCCACATATTCTGACCATCGACTGCAGATCGAGTATCTTGGGGTCTCGACGATGTATCAGATTGTGGGCGAGATCAGAGACACTGCGTTTATGGCGAGGTCCTTGTCGAGCTGGTTGTGTATCTGCTATAGGATGATTGGAAGCGGACCGTAGGATCCGATAAAGCCATCCTTGCTTGCGAGGACTACCAAGTCCATTTCCCTGGGCTGTCAGTGATTGTTCCAGTACACCATCGACAACCTACAGTATGCCTAAAGTCAAAGTCGTCAATCACCAATATTCGCACTCCATTCTAAATCGTCAGCTTGGTCTCTACTTCTTCAAGGCCCTTACCTTTTTTGCTAGGCGGTTGTATTCCTGAACAAAGGCGGCTCGATCGTCCAATTCGTCGGTATCGCTTAGGATGTTGTGGTCGCCACTACTCGTCCATGTTCTGCTGGTATGTACAGGCCCTTGGTCTGTTATATGCCGTATCGTAGCCTGAAGAGACAAGCTACTCCTGGACGGTAATAGTCGATGAGGACCAGCCTCTGGCACAGAGTAATGGCCCAGAGGTGCTGGGTGATAATGCTGATCCATCGGCAAAAGCCTTTCGGTAAGTAGATGTGATTAATGCTGAGATGCTGACATTCGTCGGATAAGATATCGTATCAAAAGGCAGTCAAAAAGTTGAGAGTGATGGTGTTTGATCAAAATTCTTACGTGTCACAACAGGTTCGTGGATGTCGAAACTGTGATAACTTCATTGCGAAAGGACGGAAGGATCTGACCACGATCAAGGCAAAGTGGAAGGAACGCAGACAAAGTGCAGCGGGAAGTTTTCAGTGATGCCAGTGATTGCAAGTGGCAGGCAGAGAAGAACAGGGCAAAAGTGGCACAAAGACAAAGAAGTACGAAAGTGTTTGTGCACAGAAACTGGATATGAATAGCATCAAAAAAGTAACCAAAGTGGGAAATGGTCGATAAATACTGAAATGGGATAGATAACACCAATGTCGTCAGAGTGCAGCATCAAGTTTGACCGTCATCCGCATGTCGTATAGAATGAGACCTGACCAATCCCACCCAGATATTCACAGCCACTCGGTTCCCGAAGCCGAAAAGCTTCTCCTGCTGTACTGTAACATCGACACTACCAAAGTCATCATCCTGAGACAGCTGTACTGTATCGTGCATGCAGGCCTGTCAACGGTCTATAGCGAAAGATTGTATGCACATGATAACCTTCCGTCTTCCCCTTGCGCCTGTTCTATGCCTGCCTCCATCCGGCACCTCTGAGAGCTCCCTTATTCGTAGCGGCATGCAATCATTATAACCTCATCAATACTCAAGCCCAGTTGCTTGTATCCTCCACTCCGTAGAGCAGCACATATTTGAGAATGTCGGATAGCGAAATGATACCCTTGAGCTTGTTATCATCGTCCACTACTATCAGACGATGAACCCTGCTCTTTCGGACCGTATCAAAAATGGAGTCCAGGCGATCGCCTTCACTGCATGTGTAAATACCAGGGCTCTCGTCGGATCTCTTGCAGAGCGCTTCTCCGACAGAGCCATCCAAATCATCGTAGGCACCGTTTTTTATGCAGGGGATGACATCGACCGCTTCAAAAACGTTTAGAACCCGTCCGTGAGAATCGATAATCGGTACACAGCTGATGTTATGTTTGACCATCAGGTGAACAACCTCAAGCACGGAACTGCCCATCGAGGCTGTAGCGATGCCTGAATATGTACCGAGGCCAATGTCGCGAACCGTTTTCTTCAAGAGGACGGTGTTGTGTTCGTTGTTTACGGCGATAAACTTGAGGATACGATACTGAGTGATGACTGAAACAACCATTTCCTTGTTGGTCTCGCTATCGACATCGACCAGGGGAATTCGTCTGGCGCGGGTCTTGAGCATGCGTCTACAAGCTTCGTACAATGGCTTTGAAGGGTGAACCGATACAGTCTCGATAGGTATTGCGCCGATAGCTTTCTCGATGTCTGATATGGTCAGCGATGTCATGCTTGCACGGAGAAGCGACAACCTCTTAGGCTACTCAATCGGAACTGATCGAGTTTGCTGAACTCGTCAGGGAACTGGCAATAGTATTGAATCACATTGATAAAGTCGGTGCTCGTGAGGATACCGGCGAATCGTGAGGTTTTAGAGTTCCATAGAGGTGCCGACACGATTGCTGTGGCAAGGTTAGCATTAGACTCTGCACATATCGGGTGACGCACAGTTCTGGGTCAAGATGCTGATGGCTTTCTTGATGCGGAGATCGGTATCGAGGACGATGAGACGGAATGATAGAGGTAAAACATCGTAACTGGTGCGAACTTTGAGGAAATCGCGTATGGCATTCTGTCGAGATTAGCTTCTCTCCTCATCGGGCTTTGATGCGCGCGTGCCCCACGTCAAGTTGTACGGGCAAACGGATGCGACAGACAATGCAAGACAGATAAACATACCAGACCCTGTAACTGATCTCTGTCCAGAGGACTTAGAGGCTTTGGTTCGGTGGGCGCCATTGGGCTTCGGAGTGAAGTCCTGCGTCGGAGGTAGGATGACGGAGCGACAAATTGAGGGACATGACCATGACCGGCGGCTGTAGTGGAGGGGCCAGTGGAGGTTGATGCAGCCCGCCCGCGTGGAGTTATCAAAGCCGGTCCAGGTCCAGGTCCAGGTCCAGAAACAGCTCCAACTCCTCCAAATGAGGCTTCGGCTGCTGACTCTTGTACTTGTCCCGGGGTGTCTGTGCCTGGAGCTGAAGTTGTGGTCGAAGCGTTTACAGCTGTCGTACCAGTCACGTTAGGTACTGTACTGGGGGTATTTTCAACGCGGGGCAGCTCTCCGACAACATCGTCAACTTGTTCAACTGTTGGCGGTTCGGTTGGAGGTTGTGGTTGAGTTTCGCTTTGGGCTTCGATCCATGATTTGACGTTTTCTTTTGTTGGGTCTTCAATTTGAGCTTCTGTCACTTCAGATTGACACTGGGTTCCTTGAGGTTCGCTTGGTAAATTGATATCTGCTGGTGCTTTTGTTTCTGGATCCCCTCGTGCGGGTTCAAGTTCTGGGGCTCCCTCCATTCCGAGTAAAATATCACTGTTGCACAATTTGATTCGAATTGTTAGGCGGGATTTGATGGTCGAGTCGAGGATCGAAAGTGAGGTTGTCAAGTCCTGATAAATACTGACGTATGGCGCATCACTGAGAAAATCACAGGCGTATGTTAAACGAAGAGAAAAGAGACAGAATCAGCCTAAGAGTTAACAAAAATGTTCGGAGGACGTTGAGGACAATTCCATATCATTAACGGCGCGAATTAATTTGCAAGGGAATGTTCTGGAGGGTAAAAGGGAAAAAGGAGCAAACATCAGTCACGGCAATCGGTCGGCCGTTTACTCACCTTGGACTTGTAATAAATGATAAGAGAACCACCTACGAAACAGTCTGCCCAACAAAAGTCCAGCAATAATATTACTGTACAGCATACGCTACTCCATACTTCTTAACCTTATGGCCAACATTGGATCTTAACCGGACCCTGGACTACACAGGCGGAGACGGACACAGACAGAACGTCATGGCGGATCGACGATGAGCTTCGCGTCTTGGCAAAGATTGACCGTTTTACAATTCCATCTCCGGTTATTAGGATTGGTCAGATTATTTCAATATGGCTTATCTGGTTTGTTTGAGGTGCATTCTATTATGGTCTGAGTATTCCTCTGCTATCAAAATCCCGCAAGTCTGTGACTGAGATATTGAGATAATGAGATATTGACAGGTTGAGGGATTGGTGAGACATTATGTAGCAGGATAGATTGCAAGTCAACACTCGATTTCAGAGTCTTTATCCCCATTTGTTGATCAGATGAGCTTGGAACAGACATCGATGTAGCCAGGATTAACAACTCGTATGTCTCAGTATTATATATCCATTCCAAGCTTTACCGTCTATTCGAGTCATCTGCAGAGGCATCAAAGCTTCATAAGGGTCCAGGACAAGTTTGTCCGGCTCACAACAATCCCATCCATCACAGCCAGTCGTTCAAAATACCCAATAGTCTTTTGATCCCTGTTCATACGTCAACGCGCCGCCATGACTTGCTTTGAGGTGGTGGTGCAGGGTAGTTAGTTGCTGCAGGTGTCTTGCAGACAAAGTTTGTTCAGATTGATACCCAACAATGACACGATAAGCACATGGGCAGCACAGTTTGTGTGACATGAGAATTACCATTTTTGGAAAGCAAAACTCGTCAAAATCGAGTATCGACCAGGTCGCATAAAGTAGACCTCGGATTTGTATCTTACGTCAAGAAATGCCTCTATCACATGCCATGCGACAGAAGGACAGTATACGCAATATCGAAGGCAGCAACTTTCCGTGAGCTTCCATTAGCTCAGCTTGAATAGGTAACAATTATTACAACGGGTAGACATCTTAAGCTTCAATCAACAAATCTTCATCAAACGATATTATTCAATAATCTCAAAATGAGGCGTTGAAATGTCTGGATAAAAAGCAATAGACGGTCCAAGCTTCTCCACAACGCCACTAGCATAATGAGGCGGTCCACTGTAACAGCTGTCTCTGCACCTAACGTGCACTAGATCACCTAAACAATAGCGCACGTCGTCCCTGGCGGACCCTACCTTCGGCGGATGACCTCAAGAGAGGTCACCTCCTGCAGGGAACCTCGATACCCCCTGTGGCTACCTCTTCTGAAGTGTACCAATAGTAGCCGCCCATGTATCTGGAGGTAGCTTCCCCAATTCATCCATTCTTGCCTTTAGCTCACGCTTTACTTACCTCAGGCAGCTTAGGTTTGAGCTCTGTAGAAGGTCCTACCCGAGCTACGGCGCTCACCTTGCTACTTCCTGGCGCGCGTCTCAATCCCCATTCTTTCCCTCGCCAACCAACTGTGAGGCTAGGATAAACTCCCCCTCGGATTCATCTCTCACCTGGGCAATCGCCAACTTATTTTCCCTTCTACACCGCGATCTTGACACTATCTCGTGCCAGTGATTGGCCTCTGTGGTAGTCAGTCATTTACCTTGCCCGATAGAGGTTTTGTTTTGTAGCTTCTTTCACCCGACAACCGAGCCCGATAATAATAATTCGAATCTGGATCCCTGTTGTGACGTTGCCGACAAGTGGATGACCTTTCGTCAACAACCGAGCCTTGACCGATACTGCATCAAAATCGAGACCGACTTTCATTCACCGTCGTTCAACATACTTCTTTCATCAAGCCTTTGTGCTATTGTTTGCCATGGGTATCTGCAGCTCCTCGTGCTGCGGAGGTATGCATGCTATTATCCGTCGCCGTATACATCTGACAGCAATAGGTCGAGCCCGCGATGGCTTGTATGAACCCGTCCTCGCCGATAGCGAACGAGAGGCCGTAGCCGATCTTCTCCAGTATCTCGAAAATGTACATACCCTTCCATCTTGTTCGGATTGTTACTGACTTTGTGATAGCGCGGCGAGACCGACTTCTTCTCTGGCGAACCTCTGCGTGCTCTGAGCACCTTGGTCTTTTCGGAAAACATTGATCTTCAACGAAGTGCTAGTTTGACTTTTGCGGAGATTACTGAACGAGGTACGAAAGACCCCCGATTTTCCGACTGGTCTAACAATGTAGATGTCCGAGAGGTTGACCGCGATACCCTTGAACCTATTCTATTTCTTCTTCAGAGCCCCGATATCGAAGTTCAGCGAGCTGCCAGTGCTGCACTCGGAAACCTGGCTGTTGACAGTATGTACATCGGAGCTAACATTCGCAGTCGCTGACGTATTGTAGCCGAGAACAAGGTTCTCATTGTGCAACTTGGTGGTCTAACACCTTTAATCCGCCAGATGATGTCCCCCAATGTCGAAGTCCAGTGCAATGCTGTGGGATGTATCACGAACTTGGCTACACATGAGGAGAATAAAGCAAAGATTGCTCGCTCCGGAGCTCTGGGTCCTCTGACAAGATTGGCCAAGTCTAGGGATATGCGGGTTCAGCGGAATGCTACTGGCGCTCTGCTCAACATGACACATTCTGGTATGTTTGTGTATATGGCAATGGCAATGACATGCTGACAAGAGTAGATGAGAACCGACAACAACTGGTAAATGCTGGAGCGATTCCCGTGCTTGTTCAGCTTCTCTCTTCTCCCGATGTCGACGTTCAATACTACTGCACCACAGCTCTCAGCAATATCGCTGTCGACGCGAGCAACCGACGAAAGCTGGCTCAAAGCGAACCCAAATTGGTCCAATCCCTTGTCAATCTCATGGACTCGACTTCACCCAAGGTCCAATGCCAAGCTGCACTGGCTCTTCGCAACCTCGCTTCCGACGAAAAGTATCAGCTCGATATCGTTCGTGCCAATGGACTTCACCCTCTTCTCCGACTCCTCCAATCTTCTTACCTACCGCTTATCCTTTCTGCTGTCGCCTGTATACGAAACATCTCTATCCACCCTCTTAACGAGTCACCAATTATCGAAACCAACTTCCTCAAGCCACTGGTCGACCTACTTGGATCCACCGACAATGAAGAAATTCAGTGCCATGCCATCTCGACCCTTCGAAATCTTGCCGCCAGTTCCGATCGAAACAAAGCTCTTGTCCTGGATGCCGGCGCCGTGCAAAAGTGCAAGCAATTGGTTCTTGATGTGCCCATCACTGTCCAGTCCGAGATGACCGCTGCTATTGCCGTTCTGGCATTGAGTGACGACCTCAAGTCTCATCTCTTGAACCTTGGAGTCTGCGGTGTTCTCATTCCTCTCACCCATTCGCCAAGCATTGAAGTCCAAGGCAACAGTGCTGCTGCCCTAGGCAACCTTTCCTCTAAAGGTGAGTCAACTTCACCGCCGCCATTCAAACACAAGCTAACAGAAGCAGTTGGTGACTACTCAATCTTTGTACAAAACTGGACCGAACCCCAAGGTGGAATTCATGGATACCTCTGCCGATTCCTGCAGTCTGGTGATGCCACCTTCCAGCACATTGCCGTCTGGACCCTTCTCCAGCTCTTCGAATCCGAGGACAAGACCCTTATTGGCCTCATTGGAAAGGCGGAGGACATCATCGAGCACATTCGAAGCATTGCAAATCGACAGGTTGAAACCGACAATGAATTCGAGGATGAGGATGAGGGTGAAGTTGTCAACCTAGCTCAACGTTGCCTGGAACTCCTGGGACAGAGCATGTCCAAGGCTCACATCGAGGGCTAACTATATTCGTGGACTATTCATCTCAAAAGCGGAAGCGTATGGGGTGTTGGGTGATATGGTGTTTGGCGTCATGTAACATTCTAAGAATGATGTTTGGTTTTCAGGGGTGTCTCTTTATACGGATTGCATCGCCTGTCATGGGCTTTCAAGAATTGTTCTTATAACAATGGTGTTTGACGGTGTACGAGAGGGCTAGGTGCTGCATTGAAGGACGGTATTCTTTCTCTTTGTTTGATGATTCATGTGGCAGATATCGTTAGATCACTTACTGGGCAGTTGATTTGGGGAGAGCAGATGTAATTAGACGAGAGGTGTAAGTTTCTATACCCAGATAAGAGATGATACATATTTACATTAGACTGCTCGTGATTAGTCTAGCTCTTCAACCTTTTGTAGTCCATTCTTCATCCATTGACGTTCGTTCCATGGTAATATTTTGGCTATTGTAGTGCCAGAGATGAGGGCTAGTGGTAGTGGGCCAAAATGTCGTGAATCTCTTGATGCTGGGAGGTTGTCTCCTGAAATCCAGCAATGCCCTTCGGGGATCTGAGAAGTTAGTGTGGTCAGGGACGAGGATGGAATAAGTACCTGTATCATTAACTCTTCTCCTTGCTCTCCTGGCGTTCCAACAGAGACATAGTCCCCTGGCATGCCTGTTACTCGTTTCACTCCCCACTGATTGTTGAAGATTGGGATGCGGTAAACAACCAAATCACCAACAGAAACACCGCGACCATAGCGACGCGTGTGATCACATAGAATCCAATCACCATCGACTGTGAACGTTGGAAGCATTGAAGGGCCTTGAGCTGGGCTGATGGTATAGCCGTATGTGATTCCAAGGTGCACGAGACAAGCGGCCTTGAGGAAGGATGCTGTTGTCCGCACAGGATGGCGGGCGAAATGAAATGAAGCCATCGTGAAGTGCCCTGCCGGGCTGAGTCGAGTCGTATTACAACAAGTCCACCCAGAGCTTGGTGTTGAATCAGCCGTTGAAAGGGTGAAAGAGCACCTGATTGGATAAAGTCGACAGCACCCCACAGTGACGTTTCTGCCAAAATCAACCGCCCACCATGAAGACGATAGATCAGTCACTGCATTAACAAGCCATTGTTGACTGTCTACACTCTTTTACGGCGCGAAAGACACTTCTTTCAGGGCTTCGCCAGAATGAACAGCTTTGCATGCCTTCAAAGTTCCCGCCGAGCCCTCTACAGGGCCTTCGTTCAACATGAGGGTCTCCTCACACGACAGCTCCAACCTCCGCGCGCACTACCTATACAGAACCGCTTCTTCTCTGCATCGCAATTGAAAGCGAAAAATAAGAAAGCGAAGAAACGCGAAGAGGAAATTGAGGAAGATCCTTTCGCTGATGAGGGCCAAGACCGAGGTTTCGATCGACGATACACTACCCAAGAGGAGTTTGAAAAGTCTGGTCGCGATCGCCTCCCCCAAGATTTCGAGATCAAGGACCCAAAGATCATGGTTCTCGATAATGGTGTATTCGATGGACCTCTTCTCACAAAAAACGTGTTGAGTCGACTGCCTGAGACAGACTCACTTCGCATGGTGACACCCTACATCCCAGGTGATCCAAAGAAGGACAAGCCAACCCAGTATGCTATTTGCAAGATTGTCAACAAGAAGGAAGAATACGAGCGTCAGCGTGAATTAGCCCAACGCCGCCGTTTATCCAAACAGACCACACCCAAGACCAAGGAAGTCGAAATGAGCTGGGCCATCAGTGAGCATGACCTTGGGGTCAAGACACAGCAGCTGGTTGGGTTTCTCAGCAAGGGTATGAAGGTGGAAGTGATCCTTGGATTCAAGAAGAAGGGACAGAAGAAACGAACGTCGGAAGATACCGCAGAAGAAGTCTACGCCAAGGTGAACAAGCTGGTTGAGCAATTAGGCTCGAGAGAGTACAAGCCAAGAGATGGAGAGGTTGGGAAGACGATGAGGATTTACCTCGAGGGAATCACAAAACAAGCCCGTCCAACGCCACGGGCGGAAGCGGAATCACCAGAGGTGGACGCTCAAAAAGATGTGTAAATGTTTGATATAACATCATATACTGGGTATCTGCCAGTCAAGTCTATAGCCGAATAAAGAAAGTCGTCAGTCCGGTTGTCGTCTCCCGGATATTGAGCCCATTTTAGACACCAAACTCCAAGTCCATTCCCAGGAACTAAAGGATCTCATCGCCATCCTCATCTGCGGGTAGAGGTACCGCCGCAGGGGTGTTGGTCTCTGCAACAGGTGCCGTGGTCTCCTCGTCCGCAACATCCATATCCTCGTCCATATCGACTCCGCGCCCCTTCATCTCGGTATCGCTCTCCGCACTCTCAGCACCCTCAGCCTCTTCAGCAGCCCTGTTAATCTCATCCCAATTCTTACTTCTCTGCTGAATATTCCTCCCCCGACCCTTACTCTTCTCGACCTTATTCTTGGTCCGCTCCACAACAGCAGCAGCCATCTCGAGGCCCTTCTCATGACGTTTTCTAGCCTTGGCAGACATCTTCTCTTTGCGACCGCGCTTGGCCTTCTTGGTGATACCGGCTGAGTGGTGCGCTGCTAGAACAGAGGGCCGTTGGGTAGCATCGCGGGGAGGCTTGACTTCTTTTAAGGATTTGTCGGTGTCGATGTCGATGTCTGTTGCGCGACGAGCAGCGCGAGAGTGAATTGAGGGTGCTGGAAATGTTAGATTGGAGTGCAGAGGGGGGCAGAGGACGTACCCTTCTTTTTCGCCATTTTGTTGATGTTTGAGTGTGATGTTAGTTGAATCTGCAACTTCGGCTTGGTGGGGGATGGAAATTTTGATACCCCACAAAGATAAGCTCACCGAGACTCACCGAGCTGACCGGCCACGACAGAGCCTAGACATCTTGGAAGAGTGTTGATTGCAATTTATGTCAAACATACTGCCTGTGTAAATTTGAGAGCCTCTTGAAGTAAATAAACTGCCTGAATGATGAGAATTTACGGGGAATTGTGATTAAGTCATAGAATAAGTTAGGTAATAACCTCGACTGCCGCGTTCAGCACACGCTCTGCACTTGCACCCCATGAATGTCTCAACTTCCCTTGTGCATCAGCGTTATCCCAATTTATCGATATTTGACCTACAGCCGAACCTAAAAAGTACTCAAGCACAATTTACGCGACCCAATCCTTCAAAAAGACACCGTGGCCGTGAACATGCAAGTGTCCGTCTAGCGTTCGTTACTTGCCAACGTCCCGCCGTCTCCAGCAGACGCATTAGCAATGCTTCCCATCACGACCTGCTTCGTTGCAGGACTGCAATATCTAATACATCCGTTAAAGCTTGTATGTTGATGATACCAAAGCCAGCGAGGTACTAACGCGTCTAGGGAACCATTCAAGAAACCATCAACCCTGATGCTCTGATTCCAATCACGCTCCTGTCAACTGAGGAAATCTTTGGCGACCTCGAAGAAATTCTACAGCTATTCGATTCAATTGATGATGTATTTGTTCCCGACTTTGGTTCCATTCTTGTCGAAAAGAGCGGGGACAGCAATAGCCAGGTTCGAGTCGACACGCGACAGATCTATCACATGGACCAGATCAAGGCTCTGGATGGCTTTTCTGAGTTACCATCTGGTCCCTATTTTCTCTACGGCCCAAACCTTTACCAAGCCTGGCGGCTGTATGATGATGAATTCGGGGCTTTCACTTCTGGCGTGATACCTGATGATCTGAACCAACCAGACGAGTATGTTATATCTCACGTGCAAGTCATAGCTGACCATACAGATTCCAACCTCTGACCTCTTCGTCCGTTTACGGAGACTCAGTTACAGTTCCTGTGCCATCAAGACTTTACCATCCCCAGCCTTCTGCCAAGAAACCCCTGGCTGGTGTCCGTGTTTCTATAAGTGACAGAATATCGTTGAAAGGAACCTATACAACCTTTTCTAGTCGGGCATGGAAATCGCTCTACGAAAACTCCTCGAGTTCTACAGCTAAATATGCACAAAGTCTAATAGACCAAGGAGCCGTCATCGTTGGAAAAACAAAGACATCGCATCTGGGTACTGGTGCAGAATGGATTGATCAACAAGCTCCTTGGAGTGCCAGAGGTGATGGATATCAAAGGATTAAGGATGGTTCAGTTGGTGCTGCTGCTGCCTCAGCTGGGTACTCATGGATTGACTACAGCACTGGCGTTGACGGTAAGTCGGGTCACCGCGAGAAGCCAAGACTGACTTTGTACAGATGGTAGAGTGATGTCCGAGGGCGGCATATACTCCTTAAGTCAGCCTGAAAACCTATCTACCGACATAGTCACGGCATCAAAGTGAGCACTGTGATCTACTGTTGAGCTACACTGACCACTCTAGGTTCGACAAAACTCGAATCTTTAGTCGAAGCCTCAAGGGACTCCTCGATTTCACAGGAAATACCAAGGCTGGGGCTGCTGAAGCTTCCTCAACAAGGATATTCGTACCAGAAGACTTGTCATCACCCGAAAAGTCACAGAAAACAGCCATGGCGACTTTCGTATCAATTCTGCAGGATCTCTTGGACACGAAAGCCGAGTACGTCAATGTTGGCAAGATTTGGGAAGAAAGTCCTCCATCTGAAGCTTCTCAAGAGGGAATGCAAGCATACATGGAAAAGGTTTGTCGACTTCAACAAAAAGACGTCACTGACAATTTAGGCACCTTTCCGGTCATGGTGTTATGATTACTACCATTCCTTTGACACTTTTCGAGATGATTATAAGCAAAAGTTTGATAAGAAGCCTTTTATCGAGGCTACACCGCAATTCTTCTGGTATGACCGTATATGTTGCGCAGTGGTTAAACCAGCTGACCTCCCAGGAACGAATGCCAGTCGGTGACAGAGGAAGAGAACCACCAAGATACAGAACGTCTTGGAGTATACCGGAAATGGTTCCTTGAGAACATCGTAAACAATTCTACCCCCAATGCCAAGGCAGACGCAGTCGTGATCCTTCCATGTGGAAATGCTCAAGTTGAACATCGGAACGAACCTGTGGCGTATGTACTTTTCCCTGTATTGATACCTGGCTGACAGCATATTAGTCCACCAACCATTCACAAAGGCATCGACTATACAACACTGGCACCGATATTGGGGGCTTCCTTGTTATCGTTTCCATGTAAGTTGAGTGAATTGGCTTTAGCTAGCTACTAACAAAACCAGTCACCCAAATACCCTACGAGTCTGACATTTCTGGGGAGACAGAGTACCAGCCAGTTTGCATCTCGGTTCTCATCCACGGAAATGAAAAATCGACCATTCAGTTGATCAAAAAGGCTTTAGAGACAGGGCATATTCCCACCAAAGTTAACGTCGGACGGTTCACGTTCCCAGTCAAGAAGTCGGACCATGTCAACAATCGCCTTCAAGCTCCCTTGTCGGGTCAGAATGTGCCGGACGAGCTGTAAACCAGTCAGAAGTGCCTCCCCCAAAGTCACGCCATTCCTACTTCCACCACCACTCTGACCTGAACACAAGGCTGTCGGTAAGAGATCTCCCCACACGAAAACATGCAATAAATTTCCCCACGATGTTCTGTGGATACGAGGTTGGGGCCCGGGATGATATTACCGGTATTTGTGTATCCCGGTACCGGCTTATGCAGGCTCCCGTTTGGATATGTATTGTACCTCCTATGAAGCAAATTGGATACATTCACCTCGAGTCGATTCTTGTTAGTGATTTGATGCAAACAACTCCACATCGAAACATAAACCGGGGCTCATCCGGCTCGGAACCGTCATTTGACAGGGGTCGTCGTCAAGCTCACGGGCGGGAGACTGGGGTATCACTGCCGTGGGGGCTGTTGAACCAGACAAGGCGAGTGAGTGGAGGTGAACGTGCGGCTGAGTGTTATCGATCGCTCCACTTACTGAGACACATTGATCTGATCAGGCACACATATCTGACTACCTAACATTTTGGGCAATCTAGTGTACTCTCTCTCATACTTTGTTTTCATAAGACAGTCAACCATCAAAATGGCGGAACCAACCAATACACCGGTGCCAGCTTCTACACCGCGAGCTACATCTCCTGCTCCTCAACTTCCCTTCATTTCCCAAGGATCTCTTTCAATACGGTCATCCATGATTTCCTCAAAACCAAGGGTTCTCCATATTGGAGACCCTATCAAATACAACCCTGAAACATATCTCCGCTTCAGCATTCAGTGTGAGATTATCAGACCGCCAATTGAAGAGCGGCAGCGACCAGAGTTCATCAAGGCCCTCAAGGAAAAGAGATGGGGCGATTTTGATGCCATATTTCGTCCATTTTGGGGAACTGGAGGTGAAATGGGGAAATGGGACCAAGAGTTGATCAGTTTGCTGCCACAGAGTGTCAAGGTATTTGCAAGTGCTGGTGCTGGCTTTGACTGGGCTGATACGAAGCTATTGGGAGAACGAGGTGAGTTGACACAATTGCCTGCAGGCACTCGCTAACTGGTAAGGAATCATCTACTGCAATTCTGGTCTTGCAGCTGCTGAAGCTGTAGCTGACTTTGCCATCGTTGGGATCATTTCAACATTCCGGGTCCTCACATGGTGTATCTCCTCCGCCATGTCTGGCAATGAGGAGGCTTTCAAGGAGAATCATCGCGATGCTACGATGCAGTCGTACAATCTTCGTGATCAGGCTCTAGGAATCATTGGATTTGGCAACATTGGCCAGCAAATCGCTGCTCGTGCCCGACATGGATTTGGGATGGACATCCACTATTATGATGTGCTTCCCAAGCCTACTGCTGTCGTTGCTCCTGTCCGAGCTACCCACCATGAAACGCTTGAGAGTCTGCTTGGTCGATGCGACTGTGTTGTTCTCTGCACACCAGCTGGTGAAGGCACTCTGATCGACTCAAAGACTCTGCCATTCTTCAAACGTGGATCGCGGTTTGTCAACATTGCACGAGGTAGTCTCGTTGACGAAGATGCACTGGTTGCTGCCCTCCGAGAAGGTACACTGTCAAGTGCGGCTCTTGACGTCCACGCAAACGAGCCAAAGATACACCCCGAACTGTTGGAGCTCGCTGAACAGGGCCGCGTGTTGGTGACATGCCATAATGCGGGTGGAACAGTCGACACCCACAAAGGTTTTGAGGAGCTGAGCATGAGAAACATCATGGCTGTTCTCAGTGGTGCAGAGGCCATTACTCCGGTAAACCTGGAGTTTCTCAAGAAGTAGCACGATACAGGTGTGATAGAGGATAGAAGCAGGTAGCATAGAATCATGATAACAAATGCCTTAACCAATACATATACCAACTCCGGCTTAACAATACCCAACGCTAATTATACAGATACACTTACTCCTTGGGCTTCTTTCTAATCAGACCAGTGGAAAGTACATTTACAACCTTGGACTCTTCTTTTGGCTTCTTCTTGACGAGTCCCCCTCCAAGGACATTAACCTTGTTTTGAGACTCATCAACAGTCGAGTCAGTTCGTTTCCGTTTGACAAGACCCGTGAGATTGTTCACGCCGTTCTCGCGGACATGTGCCGTTTGAGTTGGCGTCTCACGTGCACCAGATACAACAACACCCCAGTTACCACCGCCTCCGCCTTCACTCAACCAGCGGCGTGTACTACCAACCGCTTTGTTGAGGGTGGCAAAGTCGAGGTGTAGCAGTAGATCTACAATTCGCTTGTAGGTTGCCTCATCGACAATCTTCTCACCGCGACCTTCAGGTGTCCATGCGTAATATGCCGTATTTGCAGGACGATCAAGCAGATAATTGTGTTTGGCCCGCTTGATTTGGGGTTTTCGAGGGATGATCGGACCAGTAAGTTTCTTCTTGGGTTTCTTCTTCTTCGCCTTGGTCTCTTGTTGTTTCTTGCTGGGAAAGAGTTTTCGAGGTGTTGTCGTTGGTGTTATTTGAGTGATCCGCTGCGCCTTCGGCGTTGCCGGTGGATTCGTCGATGGGAAAGACTCGTTTGCTGTTGGTTCTGGTTCCTTGTCGTCAAATACCAACCAGATAAATCCAGTCATGCGCCCACTTGAGCATTCTTGTCGGAAGGCCATCATTTCCCAAAACATGTCGAGAGTCTTGACACTCTTCCAGCTACCCTGCGTCTTCATTGCTTGCGAACTCGCAGCCTCCTCGTCGAGCTCATCTCGGAACCGTGATTTGGGATCGTCAGGGAAGTGTGGGATCAGACATCGCGGTGGTACCCAGTCAAATTCCCGATAATAATGTGATATTCGTTCAAGCGGATGCGTAAATTCCCAAGCAGCGTCTGTTCTTCGAGGTGTCATTGCTCGGATTTCATTTGGTTCCAACCCCGGCACGACGATGTATCCCTTTGAACTCTTCCATGGTGCTTCTACCGATTTTGGTGCCGGTCCGAGAAGGGGATCGAGCACGCGACACCACCACTTGATAAGACCGCGGTCATCGAGGACATGTTTCCCCTTATTGTCGACACTTCCGGGAAATAGATACTGATCTTGCGCGCGGGCGAATAAATTGACGATGAATTGTATATCCTTTCTTTTCCTCTTCTCAACGAGGAATCCAACAAATGTGGCGCATATCTCACGAATAGGACTCGGTGTCCCCTTGGGAAGATTGAGAAGCGTGAGATAGCCCGTCGAATCAGCCTTTGACACGAATAACGTAGTGGATCGAGCAGTCGTATAGATAAAGACCTCAACACCTAAAACTAAAACCTGCTTGCCGTCTGCATCGATTGAAACAGCGAGGAAATGATTCTCGCAGTACGTCCGCTCGGGCCGTTCGTGTGGTGGTGGGGAGTAGAGAGGGTCGGTCTTTGTGGGGGGCGTTGAGATGTGGAGGATTGTAAAGTCGTGGCCTTTTGGGAGGACAGAGGCCAGACGTGATTTTAGGCCGTTGTCTGTCATGATGGTTGCTGATGGATGTTGGAGCTGGGATTGATTATTTGGTATAAGTTAGGGTGGTCGCTGGGGCAGCGGTGGGGCGTTGATCTACAGGGGTTCGAACGCAGGGGTTTAGTGGAGTCTGTGTGATACCTGCCAGGTCCCGACATGTCGAGATCCGTGGATTTGGGATTATTCAGCTCTTCGACCTCCATGGCTCAGTGTGATACTATCATCTCATAAACTAATAGAAATATAAACATCATTCATTGTTCGTAAAATCGCTTAAACGCTCGCACTCAAATCTTGCACCAACTCTGAAGGTCTCGGATGATCACTCCTCCAACTCCCAACAGCCATAGCAACATACAAAAGATTCCATCTCGGGCCATCCGGAAAACATACAAATTCAGCAATCATCATCTCAACCAAAGGCTTATACTTGGTCAAAACCTCCTCCGACCCTCTCCCCTCCACGAGAGCCTGCAACTCGTCAATCTCAGCTGGTTCGAGATACTTGCGCAAATGGTTCTCAACTTCCCCTGGAGTCTTCCACCATTCGGGCCCCTGTCCTTTCTCAACTAGTTCCTGTTCCATTTTTCGTCGTAGATCGGGCAGCACTGACTTCCACACCATTTCGGTTCCTGCGCGTGGAAGATCGATGAAGCCTTTGTGCTTGTACTCTAGTCGAGCCAGTGCGAGTGAGAGCAGGAATCTTCGATCGTTCAGGTGCTTTGAGTGATTGAATAATCGGTCCATGGGGTTTTGGGCCGGGGGTCCAGGTTTACCAATCATGTTGAGCTTGTATGTCTCCCATAGCGATACTGTATTTCTTGTACATGCCCAGTACAACGTTCCCGCAAATGTGTAAAGACCGTCGCCGAGATATTTGCCTGCATCTGATGGCGCTTCAAAAATACGGGCCAATCTGTCCGTGTTAGTCCAGAGTTGCTGCTCTAGACTTAGACGAGGAGGCGCGGTGTTTTGTCCAAGCGATTGAGCATGAATCATGATATCCGATGACAACAACCCCGAAAGATATGATAACCTCTCAGCTGAGATTGGGTCAGTATCTATTGAACCAGAAGTTGTCAAGGCTCGACTTTCGCTCTCTTCCCCAAGAGTTTCTCTCGCTTCAGCCAGCGCCGCCTCAAGTTCCTGGTCCTTCCCACCACGCTTCAGCGCGACCTTCTCAATTCGTTTCAGTGCATTTCTCAACCTCTGATTCTCATCCTTGAGAGTGTTGAACTTTGAGGCATGTCTTTTGCGATACTCGCGCTGTGCAACTCTGCTGCGCTCCCGCTTTGGCTGTTCACGCATGTTAGGTGGTTTTTCGTAACAAAAGTTTCTGCTTGGTAATTGTGGGATCCACATACATCGGATTTATCTCCATTGCCCGGAGGTGACATTTTAATGGCATTGGGAGTGTGATGACGATGTTGGAGGAATAACGTTGCTGACTTACCAAGAGAGGATTGATAACGTTATGAGGCGTTATGGTGGCTGGTGGGGTAGTCATGTAGCAAGGGTGAGGCGTCAGCGCATGAGTAATATGTAACGCAACTCAACGTTGAGCTCACGATGCTCAGTGAAGATACCCAGTGAAAGGATTCACAAAGATGAGACGGATTCTGGCTGAGAAAGTGTATATATTATATGAGAACGTAGGAATAAAGAAATCTAATCGCTCTCATTCAGTCACTATTCATTCACTGTATATTCACTACTCATTCACACATCTCATCCTCAATTAATCATCACAAAATGGCATCTCCAGTCAACACCCTTCACAAAATCTCATACCCATCCATCTCTCCTCTTCGTCCTGAACTCTCCACCATAGGAAAGAATGCTGTAATCACAGGCGGTGGCTCTGGTATTGGTGCCAGCATTGCCAGGTCATTTGCAAAATCAGGCATCACCAACTTGGCTCTTCTTGGCCGAACAGAAAAAACACTCCTCGAAAACAAGGCCTATATTGAGGAGAAATATCCTGAAACTAGAGTCTGGACTTTTACAGTCGACATTGTCGACGCTGACTCAACTCGGTCTGTCCTCGAAGCTTACACGACTGCAATCAATGGAAAGATTGACATTCTCATCGCAAACGCTGGATACATGCCCAAGACCGAACATATCACCGTGGCAGATCCTGTAGATTGGTGGCTCACATTTGAGATTAACATCAAAGGCAACTTTAACCTCTTGCGTGCCTTCGACCCTCTCGCCACTCCCGGAGCCACAGTCATCCACGTATCCACAAGCGCAATGTACACAGAGTTCATGCCTGGATTCTCAGCCTATCGCGGCTCAAAGCTTGGAGCTTATAAAGTGTTTGAATGGTACGCCAATGAGAACCGAGACAAGGTGGTTATACAGTTTCACCCTGGACTCATCATGGACACGGCCATCACCCGACCTCTTGTGGATGTCGTCAAGGACTATGGACTTGTTCCGGAGGATGTGTCGCTTCCGAGCGACTTTGCTGTTTGGGCTGCGAGTGATGAGGCCAAGTTTCTGAGTGGGAGGTTTGTGGAGTGTATGTGGGATGTTAAGGAGCTCAAGGCGGCGAAGGATAAGATTAAGGAGTCATGGGAGAAGTTTACTGTTGGATTGGTGGTCTAAATGACTGTGATGTGTCAACCTGGACTTTTGGGTGTCACGAGAGAGTAACGGGATAGAATAGACTACAAGGTTTAGTTTTGAAAGTTAAGTTCTCACAAAAGATAAGCTTAAGACACCTCGTCGCAAGCTGTGGTAGAGAACTTAAGGTAGGTACATACTTCTAAATCGCTGCTTTCCCCTTCACTCACCCATTTGATCAATCTCCATCATCTACCAGCGAACAAGAGCTTCAGCATAACCAGAATAACGAAAAAAGACTTCATTCTCAATTTATATTGTCTACTGTGTCAAATAACCATGGCTCCTCGACAAGACGACCCCACAGGCCACTCAACGATCATACAAACACACCCTCTATTAATCACCATGGACAAGAGTTCTTATATCAGAAGGTCCCCAGAAGACGACCCCAAGCATCTATATGAACTCTTCCGCCAAGCCTCGTCCGAAAGAACTATTGATCCGGACAAGATGCAACGACACATCCTAGACAGCATCTATCGCCTTGTCCATGGCTCCAACAACATCGAGGATGTCAGTTTCAACTTTAACACCACCGTTGAGCTTTGTCGCACCATTTTTGAAGGCCCGATCAGTGATCCATCTGATCTCCTAGTTCTCGACGTGGAAATATATGGAGAGCTGGTCCAGCATCTCAAGGCAGCTCAATATCTCATTTGCCAAACCACCAAGAGCGATCTGTCCGAGGACATTATCAAGGAAGCGCATCGCATCTTGACAAATGAGTTCAATCAGACTAAAGGCACATACGATACCGAGTACAGCGGTAAATACCGCACATCTCCAATACAAGCAACTTCCCGTCCTTACATGGACCCCAACAAGATTCCCGCTGCGATGTACAAGATGATGGCCAGCTATCGAGCTGATATCCTGGCTGCTGGAATAAAAGGAGAGATTGATCCTGTGGCGCTTGCAGCAAAATACAGTCAAATTTTCTTCAGTATTCATCCATTTCATACCGCCAACGGCCAGATGAGTCGCCTCATACTCAACGCCATACTCTTCAAGTGGGCGGGATGCCTCGCCCCTTTTGGTCAGGATGAGGAGGAGTGTGCAGAGTATCCTTCCATTATTGTTGAGGCGATGGATCTGGAAATCTCTGAGGCTGAGAGTTGTCGTGCAGTCTCTGACGGCTGTAGACCGAAGCTTGATAAAAAGCTGGCTTCCTATATCTTGAAGCATGCGGCGGCGGGTATGTTGCTGGTTTGCGAGCCTCTTCAATTGGATGGGTGACATACCATTTATTGTTAGTCTTTTTCGTGTATGGGATAACTTTTATAAAATTCGAGAAGACTTGGAACAGTTTACATGGAATGGTTTCCAGAAAAGGGGGTCATGAATATGACTTGGCATGAGTATCAGCAAACACATCCCTCCAGTTTTGCCTATCGCCATTAACACTTCCAGAACCCTTCGATTCTATACACTAGGTATCGGGGTTCGAACAGCCTCATATATCAAACACCATCATGCCCCCTTTTCAGCCGTTCCACCAGTCTCTGCCCCTGGCACTGCCAACACCTGCCAGCCAACACTTCAACCACACCTAAACCATCCCCCGCCCTACCTTTATGTGTCAGAAACACTGAACCCCTATCACCAGAAGTGGCGGCAGCTCGCTTTGGCCTAACGGTTCAACAAAGCGTGTACGACCGATCTCTCGCCGCTTTCTGGGACAGTTCGTGGGATCGAATCCGGTCTCCTTACTGCCTGGAAAGCTTGAGTTGCAGGATGGGAACACCAGCAAGACAGAAAAAGGAAAATACATGTAAAGATGGAGTGGGGATAAGTGGTGACCGGGGCCTGCAACTCCGAGATTGATATTTTTGCAGTTTGTAGATGATTTATTTAGCTTTAATACAGAAACTAATCCTCCAAAGGCCCTAGTGGCTCAGAGCATGTTTCCCCAGTGATTAGAGAAGCCCAGCTTGGTGATGTCTGATGACAAGATTAATGGCAGCAGTCGCTCCTGTGTGCTCATTGTTGATGACGCTTCCCTTTGTCCTTTTTCTTTTTCTTGCTCTTGGTTGTATTCTTTGTGTTTGTCTTTTTCTCCTTTTGCTGTGTTAGATCCCCTTCTTCCTCGCCCTCATCTACCTCCTCGTCTGCCCTCTCCTTGTTCTTGTTATTCTTTCCCCCCTCTTCAGTTACCGCTTCATCATCTTCGTCCTTATCATCCTTCTCCTTGTCTACTTCCTCTCTGCTCTTCTCCTCCTTTGTCAGCCCCGCTACTTCTCTGCCTTCCTCCTTGTTATTCTCGTCCTCAGAATCATCCTCCTAATGTTCCTCACTCTTCTCCTCCGCAGTCGCATCGTCTCTTTTCCCTCCATGCTCTTCCTTTCCGTCCACCTCTGGCGAATCTGGCTGGTTGCGGTGAGCCTCGAGCCGAGCGACGCAAGCTTCCATGGGATGCACAGCTCTCTTGACTCTGTAACCGTATCCATAGTGATGCCCGCGCTGCAGCAGCATAGGATTAACTACAAAATCGACATTTTGTCCCTCTTCATTACGGCTGAGACCGCTATAATGGTCTTTCATAGCCTGGCCCTCTATTCCTTCGAGTTCATGTAGGAAAGGAAACCCGCAGGTTTGTTGAGTTATGGGGTGGTGAAAGACATGGGAGAAGACAGTCAGGTTGGCGTCAAAGAGAAACTCCATATCGGCCGCGTTATTGGCAAGATTTCGAAGAGCCGGGTAGGTTTCGTTCGCGAGATCTCTTTCATCGTACTCCTCTGGGAAATATCGGCCGAGCGCCTTGGCAATGATCGGGACAACACAGGTGGAATTAATCCTTCGTAGGTTCCGTGGTGAGACTTTAAGTGACATGTAGAGATCCATCGTGGTATATCTGCAATGTGGAAACTTGTGAGACTCAATTTCATCATAGTAGGGGAAGTCGTGATCTGTTGTGTTGGTCTGGTTAGTGTTATGTCATTCTCGGAGCCCGGGAATCTTAGTTATCTCATGATTCGTACCTCGTAAATAGCGCTCGATAGTTGCCTGGGCTTCCCAGTAGGGTGAGGCCCAAACTAAGTCCTTGCTTTTATCGGAAAAGAAATTCCCATCGACAATCTCCCAAATCCATCGTCAAAACATACGCCAGTTCATGCTATATACTTCAAAAAGCTCTTCTGCATTGGGGGCATAGCTGATGAACTTCTGCTGGAGGGCCTCATCGAGACTGTCCCAGGTAACATCACAAATGCTGGGGACATTCACAAGGGCGGAAATGCTGCCGGCGAGACTCTTCCAACATTTTTCGACATCATAGTCCAAGCGATCGAGAGCCGATTTCCGATGAAGACACTCTTTACTCCAGGCTCTCTTTCTTCTGTTCTCGTCAGCTTCCCGTTTTTCCTGCTCAGCCTTGATATATGTTAGTCTTGAGACGGATTTCTGACATCAATGAACATGGCTACATACCCAGTTAGAATCGATCCCTGGAGCCTGTCCTTTGGGGGGCTGTTCTTTGGGAGGCTGTTCTTTGGAAGCTTGTTCTTTGGAATGCCCCTCTGACATTCCTCCCTGGCTCTCAGCCATCTTTCTTTTCTCGCGGTGGTATTTCTTTGAGGATTCGGGACTTTCATCGACTCTACCAGAGTCTTCGTTGGATTGATTGAGCGCCTGGATTCGTTTGGATCTTCGAGAAGCAGCCATGTTGAGTGAAAGAGGCTCACCCGATCTCTGGTAAGGTACGATGAAACTACCGAGAGCCACGATCTTGAGCGAAATCAGGCAGCCTGGAATTATGTACCCAGTCTCGTCACAATTCTGTGCGCAGCCGAGTCCAAAGCCCCGACCAGTAAGTACTGGGATAAAGGGACAAGTCAAAGGCCAATGAACAAAGAAATAATTCTCCTTGTGTTACAGACGGCTGAAACAAATATCTCCGTGCGTGGTTGGGCAAACAAGGTATCTTGTTTGATCGCCTGGGATGGATGGCATCGGGAGGGGGGAATCAACGAGACTGGCTTACATCAGAAGCCCGCCGATCAACCAACAAGCCTGATCTTGCTATTACCTTTTTCTCCCCAAGATGGCTGAGAGTCAAACTGTATTCAAGATGATTAGCCCTGAGACCAGCTGGGCCATCCTTCACTAGTTCAAAGTGTGTTGGTGCTGGGCTATCGTCAACAAAGAAACTCTGGTTTTCTTTCTTCCCTGTTCATTCCATCTCGTGTCCACCACCCTTCGGGAATTTGAGCCTCCAGAACAAGTCGTGTCAAGACTCCATGATGCGAGAAGCCACTTCAGTACTTGACTCTGCAGTATGTAATTAGACCAACGTATCTTACAGTTAGCCATAGGCACCCAAGCAGGGCATCAGCTCCCAAGGGTACCATATACTTAGGGAGAATCTCCGTTTTAGGCCAGGTCAAGGATACTCACAGATTCTGTTTCCTGCCTTGTGCCACGGAGGAGGCCATCACTGACCAATATGGCACTTCCTTGACGGCATGAGCAATCATATTCAGCTTTGCCAGTCTCACATTGGATAGTAGGCAGCCGGTCCAGACTGTGAGATGCCGGATAATGGCAGATACAAATCATTGTGTCCGTAAATCTTGACAATCTCAGGCCCCTTTCATGACTTGCTTGTATTATTACCGTAGCTGTCCCGCTTCCACTTAGGCCGAATATAATCCCTTATGTATCCTGATCGCCAAAAACCTTCATCAGAACTTTACGCACCCATTCGTCACGATTCTATCAAAATGGCGACTCGTGAGGCAACTCCCGCGGGACAACCCACTCGCCGCCTAGATGTGTACGCGGGTATAGATTTAGGCACAATGTGAGTTCATTGGACATCATCACCTGAGATATTCACTCTTGGGAGATTGTTCTTGCTTACAATGGCAGGTACTCCAAGATAGCCATCGCGATCCCCAATCCGACTGGCAAAGTTGAACCACGTCATTGCGAGATCCTTTCCATAAAGGCTTTCGAGCTATAGGCGCCCGTGATCCCTACGAAATACCCCTCGAGTGCTTACAATGGCGCACGATACGACGGCAAATCGCTGGAATTATTCAAACTATCACTCCCTCACAGGGACGATTTGCCTCATGACCTCCGAGTATCCAAGAAACTTGACATCGCAACGAAAGAACGTGAGGCACTCGATATGAGTGCCGTAGATGTCACCTCAAAGTTTCTTAGAGTTATCTGGAAACATGCTCACGAGGAAATTTGTGACCGCGTCAAGCAGATTGACCAGTTTACGCAGTCTCATGTTATTATAACCGTGACGGTCCCAGTTGTCTGGCCGGCAGACGCTCGAAAAAGGCTCTATCAGGCCTTCCAGTCTTCCAATATCCTCGGTCCAAACGTTCGTCTTGCGCGGAAATTTGTTACAGAGGCAGTGGCCACCGGCATCGCCATCATATCAACTCCCTTAGACCACCAGGGCAATCTCCAGGTAGGCAAAGCAAATCCTCGCACAATGTGTACGTCTGAACGCCGTCTAAATCATCTATCAGAATTCAGTGTTCCAGGTTGGAGACACAGTTATTATCAGTGACTGTGGTGGAGGAACTACAGTGAGTGAATTGACTGCTCTAACGTCAGTCTCTCTTCGTGACACTTATCTCCTCGACAGGACCTGATCTCCCATCAACTGGTGTCTATCCAGCCCTTCGCCTTGCGGGAGATTTCCCCCGGTAAATGTGTTTTTGCTTGGGGAGCTCTTTTAGACGAGGCCTTCCTGGACCTGGTCAGGGATAAGGCCAAGAGACAGTGCTCGAGCCAGACATACGGCGCTCTGACCGACAAGGACTTCCATGAGTTCGTGGAGAGTACCTGGGATCATGATCTCAGGGCAATCAACTTTCCCTGCAGGACAAGCGCGCGTTTCCCCCTTCCTGTGAAGTTTCTTGGGTCCAATGCTAGACGACAACCCATGGCGGCGCACACCGATAGCCTATATGACCTTTACTAAGTAAGTAATAATCGGTCGTTCATTTTCCCTTCGTTCATCTTTCCCACAAATTTGCCATAGGAGGCAGCTGACGAGTGCTCTAGGGACGAAATTGACGGGGTATTCAATCCTGTTATTGACCAAATCATTAACTTGGTAAAGTCGGAGATGACACTGGTAAGCCGAGAGACAAAACACCAGGCCAAGGTGATTGAATTCCAGACTGGAGAGAGGCGTAACTTGCTAATACTGAGGTTTCCAGCATCTCGTCATGGCTGGAGGGCTCAGACTTAACCAATATCTTCAAGGCAAGATGAAATTCATGGCCGAAGACGCATCGTCTGCTGTGAAGGCCATCAAGGGTCAGTTTTAGCACTAGCGTCTCGTGCTCACAGTAACTGACCAGTTCCCATAGTCAGACTGCAGTAGCTCGAGGCGCCATGTACCATGGTATTCAGGCAAATAGCCAGTCGAACCAGCCGATTGTGCAGATCAGCGCTCAAGCCTCTGGAGAAGGCTATGGCTTGGAAAGTAGCGCCGATAGATCCATTCTTTGGCTCGTGAACCCCGTGAGTATCTCACTCATACATGGGCTAGCAGAACCAACCATTGACTGATACACTCCCCAAGGCGATGAGCTCCCTGCTGGCGGCCAAAACGGAAGACCTCTTCCTCCACAGGCAGTGTGGCATGGGAGAGATGGGTGTTTTACGTGAACATGTATCGCCAAGAGGGGCCCGATGCAATCCCTGGATTCGCAAGCTGGTTGTCTTGGAATGGCGTGGGTGAGCTCCAGAACTTGGAGTTCAATTTTCATTGGGATGGCACCAGGATGTATTACGTTCTGCTGTATCAGGGCAACCAACAGGTTCCCTTTATGATCGAGAACTACTATGATCTTTTATCTCCCTGACCTGAATGAATGCTGAGGCAAGATGTCACGGGAATCTCGGAGGGTACTATCAGAATGGTATTCGTGGATAGATATCATGTTATGAGGTGGAAAATTGTTCATCGCCTCAGATCTAGAAATTGGGGTGTTTATGACTGGTGTAAGATGCTACTGGTTCATCCTAAATCATCCGATATGTCACAGCGCTTTTTCCGCTTCATCTACTCATATTATCTTGGGTCAAGGGGTAAATCCAATTATCTTTATCAGTAAGACCCCTTCCAACCTAGACAAGTTCCAAGTGAGCTCTTGAGAGTAGCCATCAGGTAACGTCATTGCAAGGTGCCTCACTACGAGGTTTCATTCAGTTAATACACCAGCTGGGATTAATGCGCCTCAATCGCGACATCAACATCAACTTGTGGTCGGCTGTTAATTGACAAATGGTAGAAGCTGAGATGACGCATTGTAAAGAAGTTGTGACAAAGTACTAACCTAGGTGTGCCATCCAAACTTAAGGTACCGACTCTGCTATCGATCAGATCTCAGATCTCAAGTGTGGCGCTAGCCTATCAAGCCACACTATCCGAATGCGCAGCTCCATCTCAGCCTCGTCAAGCTTCACATTCACGCAACTCGATAAATATACCTTACACTTTCTCCGGCACCGTCCCAACCCACCTGCACTGCCCTCTGAATCGCATCACACAAGTCAGCGCCTTCTTGCGCATCCCACAGTGCCATGGCTACCGATACCCCCAAACTGCTCTGGAATCCTGATAACGTCAAGGATGTCGCAGAGTCGGTCGGCATCAGCTCTCTCAACGAAGAAGCGCTCAAGTGCTTGGCACAGGACGTCGAATACCGAATCGGCCAGGTCATCGTGGAGTCTCTGCGCTTCATGCGCGCCGCCCGCAGAACAACCCTTACCGTCAACGATATCTCCCTCGCGCTCAAGGCGCTCGACGTAGAGCCCCTCTACGGCTACGATTCTACGCGTCCGCTACGATACGGCGAGGCCAGTCTTGGACCTGGCCAGCCGCTGTTCTACATTGAGGATGAGGAGGTCGATTTTGAAAAGCTCATCAATGCGCCTCTGCCTAAGGTGCCGCGCGACATGGGTTTTACAGGTACGTTTTCCGGTCGGCACTCGATTCCATGCTGACGTCTTCAGCGCATTGGCTCGCCATCGAAGGTGTCCAGCCTTCCATCCCTCAGAACCCCACGACTTCCGAATCTCGATCGCAGGAACTCCTCCCCAAGGGACCTGGTGCGAACCCTGCCTTGTCCGCCTTGGCAGGCAATGACAATGTCTCCATGAAACCATCTGTTAAGCACATTGTGAGCAAGGAGCTCATACTCTACTTTGATAAAATCCAGGCTGCTGTTCTCGACGACAATCCTGACGAAGAAGTGGTACGCTTACGGCAAGCCGCCCTGGGTTCCGTGAGAGACGACCCTGGTCTGCACCAGCTCATCCCATACTTCATCACCTTCATCATGGACCGAGTAACACACCATCTCGATGACACCTTCACTCTTAAGCAGATGATGGAGTTGACGAATGCTCTCATCGAGAACAAGAGCCTTTTCCTGGATCCCTACGCCAGTCCCCTGTCAGCGCCCGCTCTTACTTGTCTAATGGCGAGAAAGTTGGGCACTGATGAAGGAACGGATGCTCTCAAGGAGCAGTATGATCTTCGACAGCTGGCTGCATCTCTGGTTGGACGGATTGCACGCAAATACTCTGCTTCCAACACACTCCTACGACCCAAGTTGACGAGGACATGCCTCAAATACTTTCTCGACCCTACCAAACCCCCTGCAGTTCTCTACGGTGCCATTCACGGTCTGTTGGAAGCAGGAGGTCCAGAGGCAATCCGCGTGCTGGTGCTACGTAACTTGCAGACTTTTGACTCGGGGATCCTACAGCCTCTGAAGGAAAAGGCAGAGGGTACAATGGACTACGAGATGCTGGTTCAGGGCATAGTACAAGCTGTGGCTTCGCTGGCAGATCATGTCGAATCAGACACCAACGGAGTCAATGGGACAGCAAACGTCGAGACTGAGATATCCGAACTCAAGGACTTTATCGGACCCATCGTTGGGGAAAAGATTGCCTCTGCGGGTAATCGGAGATTGATCAGGACAATCCTGGATGCTCGATTCTTGGATTAGAGATTTGGCACGTAATATTCACGACAGGCGAATGGCGTTTGGTTGCGAATACCTCACGAGGTATTGGTTAGAACAGGCTCAAGCATTTAAAGGCGCTTGTGTACAGATAATAAAATTCTTTGCTCAAAGTCAGGAATGCCCTCAGGCTAATACTCCTACACGAGTTTCTCGTCCTTGCCATACTCCTTCCCTTATCCATTGTATCATCCACTGCGAACCATACCATCTATATCTCTCCGTCTTCTGTTCAATTTTTTGTATTTTACAGGAAAGCAACCAGGCCAATGGCGCCGAGGAAACTGGCAGCCCAGATGTACTTGTCGGCCTGGATAATAGTCGTCTTTGCGAAACCCTTGCCAGCGTCGTACAGGAGGTGCTTGAAGCCGCTGATGGCGTGGTAGACGAAGGGGAAGCCCAGCGTGAACTTGATGCCGCCCTTGATGGCGAGGGGGAGACCGGCGGCGAAGCTGGCGATGCTTGCGCTCTCGAGGTGAAGCCCGACAAGAGGAGCGACGAGGTAGGCGAGGGAGAAACCGTACATGGTCGCGGAGAGGGTGCAGCCGGTGATTCGGTTCCAGGCGGAGCTACCGAACCATGTCTGCTCGATCTTGTAGATGGCCAGATGGGGAGAGACGGGACGGTTGAGGCGCTGGTTGACGAGGATCTGGTGGCCGTCTTGCTGCGAGACCTTGGTAGAACCGACAGCGCTGCGAATGTCAGATGGGTGAAGCTCAATTGATGCTAGGGACGTACCGTAGGGGGGAAGAGGTAGAGATTCCAGCAGCGAGAGCAGCCTTGGGAATGTTCTGGGCGAAGAAGGGCTTGGTCGCGCCTACAGAGTTGTTAGATATCGGGATGTCGAGGCTCGGGTTGTGAAAGTACCTTGACGAAGAGCGGCGACGCCAACACGTTGAGCGAGCATCGTGGCGGATTATGAGTATCTATCGATTTCGAAGAGAAAAGGTTCAGCCAAGGTCCGGTCAACGATATCGTCAGCGTCGATGCTTCAAGGGCGAGATTCGTACAGTATCTGGGTATCAATGATGATGGCTTCCTATTCTCGAGACATCGGAACGGGCCTCCTCGGCTTCTCGGTCCAATCAGCCAATGGGATGATGTCAATTCCTCATCTCGGAACACACGTGACCCACTCTCACGTGCAGAGCTCATATGACTAAGCAGGATCGTGAGTTTTGTTATCGCGAATTTTTTCGTCGCGGTGCGGTTTTTCCTTTCTTCTTCAGATAGACAAGAACGTTCGCCGCACGCTGTCTAGTGTAGAGAGTGGACAGCATTGTAGGCAGGGTCTTTGGACTCGAGAACAGTTCTTAGAAGAATATTGGGAAATTGGATCCGTCGTTAATCTCGACACCTAGTTTTCCCGTCTAGGTGTCGTTTCATTTTTGAGATCTACATTCTGATGTATATGTGCTTGTGATGCCTGATGCTTGAAGGCGAGCTGAACTAGTGCGCCCGTGATGATGACTAGCCTACAATAGCTGTGGTTGACGACTTGAGGTGAAGGTCAGTTGGATAGGCCCATACCGTACTAATGAACACTGAACAACGATGGCATCACGTTTGAATACCTCAAGACTGTCTTTGATAAGACATACACCGCAGTTGTCAGGAGTTTGAGTCTGTGCAACTGAACTGCACAAGGACTTGCCATCTGCTAGATGAAAGCTGTTCCCTTCAAGAAGCATGCTTCTCGTCTTCATAGCTTGTCCAATTCACCCGCTGAGAGATGTTCAACCAGCACCAGAACAAAGAAAACGAAATTGACGTCAGACTATGAAGAGATTAAGTGTTCACGCGGCCAATGCCGTAACAACGCCCTGATCTTACAATGCCTGCAAACCACCATGTTCACTGCTCACACATGCCCATAAACCCCTATATAACTCTTCTCTTCTAACCAACCCCAAGCCATCTGCCAAGTCCAGAAAGACCAGAATCTCACCAACAGGTATATTCCTTTCCATCACAACCAAAATAGCTTCCCACAGTACTCTCATGACCGTCATCTCCCCCACCACAACGCTCGATGCCCTGACACGGCACGACCACGGCAAACCCAGCCACTCTGACAAGATAGCCATCATTGGCTTGACAGTCGGCATGGCGCTTCTGTTTCTGTTGTTCATTGCTCCGTGCTGTTGCTTGCAATATCTGGCTCATCGGCAGCAGAAGAAGGAGCAGAATAAAGAGGCTCGGATACGTGCTATAGCCGTGGGAAGACGAAATGTGTCGGGTAGGAATAGGTCAGCTGAGGCACAGGTTTAGGTAAGTTATGGTGAAAATGCTGGTGATATTCAGGTAGGTTAGATAAGAGAGAGATTGAGGTTGTTTGGGAATGGTTGTAAGTGTACGTGGCTGTCAGTGCCAGACATAGATGACATACATGTTTAAATATTTGGGCATTCATTGATCAAGTTCAAACGGCTACATGATCTTGTTTTATGAGCAAGTCTATTATCTTCTTCACTTGTAGTTTGCTACGCAGAAATATACAAAAACAGTGTTCACTGATACATCGATCCGTTGCAGTGTTTGCTCAGTAGTAGTGTATGTCATTATCTCATCTCCTCCAACTTCCAACTCGCATCCACCCCTTGGTGAGCATCTTCTAAGTCATCCAAACGGCAGTCAGGACTCTTCTGCAGACACATGCTAACAGCGTCAAGCCCTCTTGGTAAGTCATCCCCCTATCTCGCATCACAACTGACATCTCAGTCAACCGCAACAATGACAAACACCATCCACCGCCGCATGAGCGGCACCAGTGTAGTCATCGCCATCGCCATCAGCTGCACCGCCATCGTCGTCATCTTCCTTGCAGCAGTTTCTTTCTGCAACTAGCGCTCGCGTCCCAAATCACCTACTGGTACCCGTGGCCGCGACCATGACGATTCGGATGCAAACTCTGACATCGAACTGGATGCCATCCATGCCTGATGGTGCTTTAAACCATCCTCTTGTGCGGGGGAACAATGGTGCGGGACATGTTTATCCGGTTTTTGAAGCGACTCGTGAGGCTCATGCTCATGCTCAGAACTGAGGGTGACTAAGGCGGGGGGTTACAATAATCGGCGGACGGAAGAATAAGGACTGGCTGTGAGGGGAATGGAATGGACTCAGACACTCTAAGAATAGCAATACTCTAAAATGCTGTGGTCCATGACTTGTAACTGTTAACAAAATATATTGATACATTGCTCCCTGGTATCCATCCCTACCAACGCCGCTCTATAAACCCAACATGCACCCTACTCCATGGAGATTCCCAGCTCATTATCATACCAGCACCAAACTTTTCATAAGTACAATCTCATAATCCTAACCCATATTGCCCATTGGGAAATTGCCAAATAACGAAACAGGCATCTGACTCTGCTGCTGCTGTGGTGGTTGGTTCATGTTGCCCCATAAATCCCAATTCAGCGTCGACACATCCAGATAGTTACCCAAAAATGGATCAAGATCGGTCATTTGTTGTGAGTTTTGCGGAGGATGGGCGACAGGTTGTTGCGGCGAAGGTTCTGAGGTTCTGTTCTCGCTCTTGACGACGTCTCGTAGGCGATAGATAAAGTTTGGTGTCTCGAGGGGCAGGCCAGCTGCTCTGAAGGCTTGTTCTCGGTTCTTCCAAGCTTTCAGCACTGTTTGGGCTTGGATGTAGTATGTCTTTTGGGAGATGTCGAGGAGTTCGGTGTGGTAGTGGTAAATCTTCTGAACCATGTTCCATGCGCGGTCGGCGAGGGAACCAGTCGGTCGTTGGCAGAGCTGCTTGGTCATGACTGTAAAGATATCAATCTGGAAATGAAACTTGAGGAACCAGAGGAAACCAGTTTGGTCCATCACGCCATAAGCATCCGTGCTGTGCTCATTGTTCATCAACACAATCTTGAAGAGATTATCCTTCTTGTCGAGAATTTCTGTTCCCCATTCTGGTTGCTCCTTCATGGGGACTAGTATCTCCCTCATCTTGCTGCAGATCATCGGACGAATGCTGAGTGCGGCGACGTGAACGTTTCCAGCCGTTGGATCGATGTAACGAGCCTCAACTTCAAGCAAATTCTGCTCCAAATTGTCCACCAAATCTCGGTACTGTTGGATGCTCGGTAGAATGGCAGGATCTTGGCCTTCAAAGTCGTGTCCCATGACAGCAGCTTCTAATCCGGGGGTTCCGTGGAGTGATTCGGCGTTGACGAGAAACTTGGCAATCTGGTAGCCGATTAGACAGAAAGCCATTTCTGTTGGACCCTCACGGGGTAGCACGGGTTCGATTGATCCTGGGAAAAGGTCGGCATCGTTTACGTTTTGCGGCATCTTGGTGTCCCAGCTGCTTGGGAGAAGCGAGTGGCTCAAGCCAGAAACTAGAGCGTTCTTGGCATCTTGGAGGATGATCTGCCACCACATACGTCGTCGCATTTCGGTCTCAAAGGCGTTCAGTCCCAGGTAGTCGCCGTCACGATGGTAGCCCATCTTTTGCGCGATACGCACGACCATTCCACTGAGAATCCAGGCCGCATGTCGATCATATCGGTTCTGAAGAGATAACTGGAATCGTCAGCAATAGTTACACAGGGGTATTGTTGTCTTACCAAGTATAGCAGCAATGCCTGCAGAGCCACCATGTCGTAGTTTTTGAGAAAGTTAAACTTTGTAAGTGCCACTTTGGTTCCAATGGTGTACCGTCGGAGAGCTTCATCCCGAGATGTTCCCAGCATCTGGAGACACTCGGCCTCGGTAAGGGATACTGTGGCCATGGTGAAGATGGCGAATAAGAGAGCCTGGTAGTTGAGTGGGATCTTGTTGATATCGGTAGCCATCTCCAAGGCAAATGGTTGCACTGATGGCACGTGGATGATCTTGGTCAGAGGATTGACGCGATCGACAAATAACTGCCAGAGTCTAAAGATGTGAACTGGCTCGGGCTGGAGTTCCTCGCATGATCTGGTAGCTGTATCGGCTGGTATCAAAAGATCGATGTTGTAATCTGGACTCAGATCTTCAGAGCCCATAACACTGGCTTCTTCTGGATCATCGGTGTCGACAATTTCTCTCATTGCTTGGAGCTTGAATGGCATTAGTGCATGTTAGCAGGTCAAGTCAGTCGACTCACCTCATCGTGGATATTAGCCCAGAGATAGCTGTCCATGAATCGCACCCCGCCTTCTTCCTTGACCATCTTGCCAGTTGGTTTCCACTTGGACTGGCCATCAATGTTGGTAGGTGTCGCAGGATACGTATCTACGGTCCCATTTGCAGCAGGTGAATGACCAACAGCAGAAGGAGATGGTACAGAACCATCGGCGTATTGTTTTAGAAGCTGCTCACATCGTGCAAGTCTTTCCTGAAGGTCCTGATTGGGTCTCCGGCGCTTCCTTGCTGGAGCGGGAGTGCTGGGAGTACAAGTAACATTTGCCTATATTCGCATTAATGACTAAAGCTGATAAGAGATTGCGGCTGTAGATGCTCACCTTGATACAATTTGAACAGGGCGTGTTACGATCGCATTTGATCTTGCGATGCTGACACAAGACGCAGGCCAAGACACGAGGGTTCTTGTGCGATACAGAGCCCGGCCCGTGAGTGATATTGTTTGACATGACCGCAGAATTGAGCAAAACCTCACATAACAGTCATAGAGTCCCGTCTCGTCGTTGAGAGTTGAAGGTTGAGTAAAATATCCTATGACGCCAGCGTGAGCTCCACCGTACAGTACGTACAGCTCAGGCAGGCGGGTAGCTGGGGTTCTTCAGAAGCCCGCTTCCGTCCGTTTCACTGGGGTCAGGTGAGTGAGGGGGAGGGGCAGCAGAACAGAAACGCAAATGGAACAAAGGATCTGTCAGGACTAGAAGAGGAGGAAAAGAAACAAAAAGTGATGAATGTGAAATGGTTATGATCGATCAGACACTCTAGAAACTCCCTGGTGCAAAAAAACGATAAGCAGGGCAGCTGACGATACCGTAAGATGCCGAGTCTACCGGTACAATGTAGAGCCGGTTATGGCTGGCTGAGGTGGTGCTTTGCTTGTCTTGTCTCTTCTGGGAGGTAGCCCAGGGGCTGGCCTATGGTAATTTTCCAGGTCTGTTTGGATTGATTGTTCAGTGGTTGTTGAAGATTGTGCTTAGTTGTTCAATGCCTCTGCATAAAAAGGTGGTATGAAAGGATTGAATAATTAAACGCGCATACCGGAATCCGCGTATTCCGTTTATTCAACAATCACATCAGTTGACGTAGGTTTTCAGGCAAGTATCCGTAGATATAGGGAAAATAAATATAAATAAAATAATTACCCCTTTGTTCTTAGGGCTGTATCGGTTCAGGCAGATATTTAATTCTCCATACCGTAAATAGACAGTAGACCTGGCCGCAGAGATGGATCCAAAGGGCAAGGTTGATATAAAGCTGCCTGACAGGAAAATCGCAGATGCATTCCTTTGAGTTTCACATGGTCGATATGCTAAAATCGAATCTTCTAGCTGAAACTGACCAATGAGGACCCCCTGGACCCGAACTCGAGCCCCCGACGCTGGGATAGCGGCGGACTTTTGTCATCCAAGTCCGCCGCAACGGACCAAAGCACCAGCCCTGCCCGATGACTCAATTTGTATCAGAACAGTTACCGTATGCAGACTGACGGACATTAAATACTTAAAACCTTGATCCGATACTATCCCAAAGGGTCTGTAGTTTAGCACCCTACGTCAGACCTTTAATATATACGCTCATACAGTACACAGCCGTCTAAAACTCTTTGATCCAATATTTTCGTAAACTTCGGAAGCTCCGGAAGGTTAAGCCACTTAAACTAGGTAGACCACCTAGCCCTCTCAAACCCAAACGCTCAGTTCAGTACCTATAAGCTCTTCTCCACAATGTTTGTAAGACTCTCTGTGTTGCTCTCACTCGTCGGGTTGTAGGAACAGCCCGGTCCCATATGGTTTTCGTATCCTTGTCTATGTTTCGCGTTCTGATGATATGCCCCCACGGACGTGATATCACCGAGTGTCCGTTGAACCTATCAGGCTCTGAAGAGTAGTAATTCATCAAAACTGACTTCTATCATGATCTGCCCGCATTAACGGTCTTGTGCCTGATTCGGGTGAGCGGGTTATTATCGTCCTTTCATCCTAGGCCAGCTGACCATTATGCAAACTGGCATGATCCTTGACTAAGTAAAGGACGTCGCATAGATCGTCCCGGTATGGTGAATTCAATGCCAGCTCATCATAATTACGGTAAGCCCTATGAAATAGTTCAACGGCAGTTGTCCCCTCTTGACATCTTCGGAGTCCGGTTAGGATATCAGGGTCACTTCGATTTGTAAGGCAGACTTGATGGTTAAACATGGCATGTCAGACCTGTCGAAACATCGAATACCTCTGTTATTCGTTTACACGGGTCAACGGCTAGCATCCGAGTCGATCCGATGACGGCATATAGTGTCGGTATCTTGTTTTGAGAGCGATGGCCTTGAGCAGCCAGCTTTACTCGTAACCATAATTCTCATATCATAGTCGTTAGTGACGTGATTGTTAAATGACGGCTCCATGGAACGGACTCGGGCCGTGGCATGTGGGTTTGACTGTTTGTATTGATCACTCTGAAAACATGGATCCCAGCTCTGGCCCAGAGTCTCCTTCATCTTTGTCCTCAGGCACTTTTCCCACTGGTACTAAAGACGTTCTAGCTTTCTTGCGAACAACCCGTCGATGAGTTGAACTCTTCAAATGCTGCTTCCATGCTTCTTCCGTCATTAACACTGTATGACAGACTTCGCATGTACGTTTGCATGGTGTTGCTTTTGGTGGAGGATTTCCAACTTGTGTGAGAACCTCTTTAGCAAGTGACGAAATCTCAGTCGGTAATGGACGTTCTTCGCCTTTGAGGAACTGCTCCGTCAACTTTACAGCCGGCTCAACGACGTTCTGTCCATACGCAGAGACATCCGTACTGTCCAGGAGATACATGTTGTTCATAGCTTCTGGGCCAATCTCTCGTATCCGTGGAATCTGCTTCAGTCTGATCCAGCGAGTCTGGTAGACAGCGTATCGTCTCGTTGCCGACTTCATCTCTTCAAGTCCTGCGCTCTTCAATTTTTCGAGCTCTGCAACCTCTCGCCCCTCGTCAACAGCAGATAAGTATGGCTCGAATTGCTTATATCCAATTGACTGCCATATACCCTTTGTCATATCAAGCCGTTGGCCCTCCGCTTCCTTTTTATGCTTAAATTCGTAAAGTTCTCGAACTTCATCCATGAGTCCACTCGTCTGCATCTTATCGACTCGCTTATCGAGACGATCTCGCAGGACATCTCGTTCCGAGTAGACCCAGAATAGCAGATTCTCCCAGGGCTGCTTGTTGGCGTCTTGCTGGGCTGCTTCTTTTCGAGCTTGTTGCTCAGCATAGTATTCGGATGCTCTTTTGCCGCTCCGAAGATAAATCTCCAGGGATCTCTGGATCTTGCGACGATCCTTGGGGTGCCATCGATCGGCCATGACAGGGTCAACCTTTCGTAGCTCATGGAGCATAACTTCACCTGACTCTTGCAGAATTGGGAATGACTTGGACATATCCAGGTCTATGTCATCCAGAATAACCTCTTTGAAGAGTATGGGGTCGACATAATACTGTGAACCACCGACGAGAATGGGTAATCGTCCTCGGCCACGAATCTCTCGTATTGTCCGAGTCGCTTCCCTCTTGAAATCATCAACATCCCATGGTTGCTCATCCAGAGAAATATGTCCAAGAAGATGATGAGGAATACCACGCTGTTCTTCAGCGGTGATTTTGTTGGTGATAATTGGCAGTCCATTATACAACTGCATAGCATCGGCATTGATGATTTCACCGTTCAACCGAGTTGCAAGTTCAACTGCCAACTATATCCGTCAGAGCCATTCTATCATGGGTGATGCTAACTTACATCTGATTTGCCTGTCCCTGTTGATCCTAGCACAACCACCAGGGGTTTTGCTGGGGGTTTTCTAGACATTGTAGTGACATTTCGCCTGAGAAGAGGACCCAGGCGACGAAGCATCTAATATAATAGAGCCATAAATATTGATTCCCAACACTTGCCCTTGTCGTTTTTCCACAGTGAATGAACAATATTGAGTCAAATCCTCAAATGTTCCAGAACAGGCAAAGCGGAGTCATTTGACGGAAAAATTACGGCGGGGTTCAAAGGTTAGCTTCAATTGGGTCTCAGAGGCTGAAACCCCTTTGTTCACAGCTAGCTAGCTCCCTATAGGCTATTACCTGGAGAAGCTCAGGGAATGGAACCTTAGCTGGAGCTCCCCATCTCGAGTCGCCCCTGGCAGTCACGTGCCACTCCACTCCCAATATTGGACACATCTACAATTTGGGCTCATTGAAGCCAGATCGCCAACCTCCGCCCCCCCAGCTCTCCTTTAATTATTCTCCCATCGACCCTTCAAATCGCCTGGGCTCTTCAAGCTCAGCATCTTCCTTTTCTTTCCTTCTTTCTTCCCCTCATTGGATGAAATAGTCCAATTCTTGTTCTGTCCCTTTAGTATCGTTGCCCACCATGAGTTCCCGTAAGTTGTTCTCCTTGTCTGGAGCTGAAAGCTCAAAACTTTTGAGCTCGCGCGACATCACAAAATGGCGCGCAATTGCCAATTGGCATCGCGAATCATGGGACAGAAAGGCTAACTGTGGCTGCGCTCGATAGTACGATTCCTCGATCTGGTCAAGCCGTTCGTGCCGTTCCTCCCAGAGGTTCAGCAGCCGGAGACCAAGATCCCCTTCAACCAGAAGCTCATGTGGACGGCCCTCACCCTCCTCATCTTCCTGGTCATGAGCCAGATGCCTCTCTACGGTATCGTCTCCTCCGACAACTCGGATCCTCTATACTGGCTGCGAATGGTTATCGCGAGTAACCGTGGTACACTGATGGAATTGGGTATCACCCCCATCATCTCCTCTGGCATGGTTTTCCAGCTCCTCGCTGGCACTCACATGATCGACGTCAACCTTGACCTCAAGTCCGACCGCGAGCTCTACCAGACCGCCCAGAAGCTTCTGGCTTTCATCCTCTCCGCCGGTACTGCTACTGTCTACGTCTTCTCCGGTCTCTATGGACCTCCCTCCGACCTTGGTGCTGGTATCGTCTTCCTCCTGATCCTCCAGCTCGTTGTTGCCGGTATGATTGTTATCCTCCTCGACGAGCTCCTCCAGAAGGGCTACGGTCTTGGCAGCGGTATCTCTCTGTTCATTGCCACCAACATCTGCGAGTCCATCATGTGGAAGGCTTTCTCCCCCACCACCATCAACACTGGCCGTGGTCCCGAGTTCGAGGGTGCTGTCATTGCCCTCTTCCACCTCCTCATGACCTGGCCCAACAAGCAGCGAGCTCTCCAGGAGGCTTTCTACCGCCAGAACCTCCCCAACATCATGAACCTCCTTGCCACCATTGCCGTCTTCGCCGCTGTCATCTACCTCCAGGGTTTCCGCGTCGAGATCCCCGTCAAGTCTTCTCGCCAGCGTGGTGCTCGTGGATCTTACCCCGTCCGCCTGTTCTACACCTCCAACATGCCCATCATGCTGCAGTCCGCTCTTTCTTCCAACGTCTTCCTTATCAGCCAGATGCTCTACTCCCGCTTCTCTGAGAACCTCCTTGTCCGTCTCTTCGGTGTCTGGGAGGCTAAGGATGGTTCTTCTCAGCTTCACGCTACTTCTGGTCTCGTCTACTACATGTCTCCTCCCCAGAACCTGAAGGAGGCTCTTCTCGACCCTATCCACATGAGCGCCTACATCGTCTACATGCTCGGTGCTTGCGCTCTCTTCTCCAAGACCTGGATTGAGGTTTCTGGCTCCAGCCCTCGTGATGTTGCCAAGCAGCTCAAGGATCAGGGTCTCGTCATGGCTGGTCACCGTGATCAGTCCATGTACAAGGAGCTCAAGCGCATCATTCCTACTGCCGCCGCCTTTGGTGGTGCCTGCATTGGTGCGCTCTCCGTCACCAGTGACCTTTTGGGCGCTCTTGGTTCCGGTACCGGTACTCTCCTTGCTGTCACGTAAGTTGAATCTCGTCTTTAATTCTTCAATCGCAATACTAACATATCACAGTATCATCTACGGTTACTTCGAAATCGCTGCCAAGGAGGGTGACATGGCCGGTATGAAGGGCATGATTATGGGCTAAACAGCCATCTCGAACATAAGGCACGATTGATTCAGCCTTAAGTTGTGGCCCGCTAAGACGGGCGTTTGTGTATCAACAGTAAAGAGGAAGAAAAGATAAAATAGCTAACATGTTTTTGTTTCCTTTTTGCTCAACAAGCCGGAGGAGTCGGGGCAGTGATGTCATCTTGGCTGGGAAGGAATTGGGACAGTCATTAAAGGCTGTCGTGTCAATATTAACAAAAATAGCTCAAGAGCTGTCATGACGGGTTGGTTGGAGAGGGACGCCATGTCTGAAAGCCACGTGTGTGGTACGGATGAGCTCCTTTGTAACTCAAGAACGATCTATGAATGACATATATTTAATGCCAATTGTGCAACGTCCGATTTCGCTTGAATGTGACTGCAGGGTAGTTTGCATAAGAATGAATAAGAGATGATTGTAACCCTACTGTACACTGTTACATAGGTACACAGCCAAAGAGTAAACAGTATCTACATCAGAGTCTAGTTCACGGATTGTCTCAGCACTGCAGGTCTCACCGGTGCTGCAGAAGTGAGGCCCTCGCGTCACGGTCCAACAGGAACACACCCAGTTCAACTGCAAGGTCATCAGACTTCGATTGGTCAAAGACGTTGAATGTAACCGCTACACGGCATTAGAACGTGGGGGAACCGTTTCTCCCCAGACCCCAGGGACCTGGAGTAACGATAAGGAACGAGTGTATTAGCCGGCGGTGAGGGATAGCGAATCACGAAAGAGGAGGTTGTGATCAACCTGACGGTTTGCATGTGTTGAGGCTGAATGCACGACACATGTCTTGTTGTACGAAGGTTGTGTTGCTTGACAATATGATTGTTGCAAACGATTGCGATGATAGCACGGTATATATAGAGCCTCAATGGTGTTTTTGACGATTGATAGGTGAGAAACAAAGTTATAAGCGATTGGATGAGGCGTATGTCCTGCATATCATATAGCTACGGACACAATTGTGATGGGTGCGCTCAGACCGCAGGGTGGCATGTAAGCTGTTGAAGACCTGATCCCTGTTCCAAGAGGACGCAAGACTTCAGCTCATGTGGTGTTGTTGTGGAGATGGTTCTTTCTAGGGTAGTTTGTGGTGATGGTAGACTGGAACGTTTGTCGCGGATTGCATGATATGGTTAGGATGCAATGGTAATTATTGATCAGACAAAGAAGGACAATCTGGCTGATCTTTATAGATGATATTTGTCTGCAGATACAATTCATCTGATAGATGAAGAACAATCACGAGCCTCTGGAATTGGGACACTCCATACTCCGTAACGCGGCGGTATATAAAGGTGGAGAGGATCATTGTCAAATGTTTGACGGCAGTCAATGTAATCAATTGGGTATTAATCAGGCTCTTTCAATTAAACTTCAATTGTCAACGATCACGATCCCAATTATCACCGTGTCTACCATATAGGTACGTGCGTGGAAATTAGTCAAGACTACAGAGTACTGGCATTTCACTGATTCATAAATAACTGCACGTTCCTACGCGTCAACTCACGATGTTTACCACTCCTCGGCCCTATAACATCGCCCTTGTTTATTCGAGTCAGTCCATCATTTTACAGTCTGTCGGTATCAATTCCGAGCCAATGTCTCGTAACGTCATGACTGATACCTGTTAGATAAGGCTGTCGGAGTGAGTTACCTGATGCAAAGGGCACTTTTGTAGCGGTCGGTTAGGTATCTTCAAGTTTGAACGCTAACTGGGTCTGTGTGGTTAGAATACCTTGTCTAGACATGTCTGAGTTTTGGCTCAACGTCGATATCCTTGTGACCTTTTACAAGGATTATTTGCTATCAATCAGTAGCATATGAATGTGCAAACATTTATAGCATTCAATTGATTGTGTTGATTTGAGAATCTGACACCTGCTTGAAACGGAGTAGACGAGGTAATTGTCCCCGCAGCCCCGTCATACAGTATACCTAGTAGGTAGAACTGGGGTAACATACAGATTGGATTGCTCGCATCATTAATTGCTAATGTTTGTCATGACGACTTGTGAGAAATTTGTAGTGGGTAAATGGGTCCAAAGGATGGATCGTTGAGGCTAGAGGTTTTGTCAAAGTTAATTCCAACAGTCAAGGAATAACCCGATGCCAACTAAATTCAAGGCGTTCACAAAGTTACAGAGCAGGGCAACATTGCATTCATCATCTGTAGGGATCGCATCGCATCGCATCGCAGCCATGGTTACCTCACCTACTGAACTGTACCTAGCCTAGGCCATCGCTGCCCCACTAAAGCTTCATAGCTTGCATCTCACTCCCTGGACACCGACACATGCCCTCCACTTTCCTCTCCCCCCGGTGCATCCAACAAGAGTAAAGTCTTGTCTTGTCCTGTCTTGTCTTGCGTGCGTGTGAATCCATAACGTATCTCGGAACTTGTGTTGTTTGGGCCTGGCCTAGTCTAGTCTTCCCCGTTCGTTCGGTTCGTTTTGGTTCTTCTCTTTAACGGCCGCCGCACTCTTCGTCTCTTCCTCCTCTTTTCTTAGTTCCTGCAAGTCACGGTCAAAACTTTTTTGTTTCGACTGCATTCTTCATCTAATACTTCCATTGGCATCGGTACCGATATTCTTTCATTTTTTTAGTTTCTTGCAGAGTATTCTTTTTGGTCCTTTCACCCTCTCTACAGAGACGTCATTCGTCGGAGAGTGTTCAGAGTTCGCATACAAAACTCTGACGGCATCTGATCGATGATCAGCACGACAATCTGTGACCTCGGCATCATCATACGGTTCAATTGAGCGCTGAACGACTCAAAAATTGCGATCGCAAAGAAGCGCAATTACGGTCTTCAGAGATAGCGATTCTCGTCGACCATCCGGGTTCTACAATCGCTCACGTCACGCCACGCTCTATCGATGGTGCTTGCAAGTGACGCTTGACCGGGATCATTGCGACAAAGCTCCGACAAGACTGCACAATACCTTGACTGCCTCGAGACCTCCGGCGCCGCAGCCACGGCTACTGGTCCGACGCACGCGTGCAACCCACCTTGGGTTTTGACGATTACCTGCCCGAACCCGATATCTGAGAACTATTTTGACGCACAATCCCGTCAATTCATTGTCGCGACATCTCAAATCACTTACTTTCCGCTTCTGCGGCAGTTCCCCACATCAGTGAGCTCGACACGGGCAACATCTCTGAAACCATGGGGTTTGCGCAGTGCAATGGAACTATATGGGAGATTGATGACTTCAGCGTCTGCTTCCGAGTAGAGTTTGTGCTCCCTTATCTTGACCCCTGCGCTGTGAAAAGCTGGCTGACCGTTTTTCTTGTACGACTCTAGCTACCTGCAGATTCTGTTCCCTTTGATCGCCCTGTTCGTTTCCGTTGCGCTTTTGGCCTGGACAAGCACTTCCCGCCTCCTAAGCTCCTGGTCCAAGTCCAAAGCTAGGTATCAACAGCTTGCAAGCGAGGACCGACGCCACAGCCATACCGATCTTCCTCCCGAGCAGGTTGACGATTCTGATGACGATGATGGGCTTGAGATTAACGGCGGTCGATTGGCCCTTGTCAAGACTACTACTCGTGGTTCTATAGTCCAAGCCGATACACCTACTGGACAATTGGTTTCGCAGATTGTAGAGGAACTAGCCATCGCTGGTCTCATTGCTGTAAACATTCTTCAACTAATTGAAGGCAGCAAGGGGCGTAACAGCCGTCCTGCAGCTATTACTGGTCTACTGATTTGGATCTACGTTTTTATCCTCTCGACTCTGCGTCTGGTGCTCGGTGCTCTGAAACGGCGTGGTCCTCATCTCTGGAACCATACAGCTTTTCTCTACAGCTTCAACTGGGTTCTCTCAGTCTTTCTTTTTCGATCCGCCTTCCTCCAAGATGACATTAGCCGAACCGACAAGATCACAACGATTGTGGAGTTTGCACTTATTACACTCCTTTTCTTAATGGCAATGACCACTAGAAAGGGCAACAAAACAGTCCGCTTGGAATGGGAGGACGGAATTGAACCCTCGCGTGAGCCCTTGGCCAGTCTGTTTTCTCTGGCTGTCTTTGGTTGGGTTGATGCGATTGTCTACAAGGGCTGGAAGGCTCCAATGGAAATGGAGCATGTCTGGAACTTGTTGCCAAAGGACAAGGCCGCTGCTGTTATTGCTGATTACCGCCAGATGAAACGAACTGGTTCTCTTGCGGTGCATTTGCTCAAGTACTTCAAGCGGGACTTGCTGATTCAATGCGCCCTCGCCGTCCTTGCTGGCCTCTTTACGTTTGCGCCAACCCTTCTTTTGAAGGTAATTCTCGAGTTCGTTGAAGACTATAATGCAGGATTGAAAAAGCAAACCGAGACAAACCTACCGATCAATGTCATCTGGCTTTATGTCATTGGCCTTCCTGTAGTCGATTTAATACGTTCATACGCCGATAACCAAGCTCTCTGGATTGGTCGAAAGATCTGCATCCGTGTCCGAGCTCTTATTATCGGCGACATCTATGCCAAAGCGCTTCGTCGCAAGGCTTCCACAGGCAAGGATAAGGTGCTGCTTGAAGACAAAGTTAGCCCTCCAAAGGAAGACGAGACACAAAATGGTTTTGTTGGAAAGATCAAGCGAGCCCTGAGTATGAAGAAGGACGATAAGAAAGCTTCTCCCAACGATGCCGAATCTGCCAACGAGAGTATCAAGGACGACAAGAAAGACGATTCTGGCGACGAGCAGGCCAATCTGGGTACCATCATCAACCTCATGTCTATCGACAGTTTCAAGATTTCCGAAGTCACTGCATACCTACACTTTCTGTGTGCTTCCGCTCCTACGCAGCTGGTAATTGCCGTTGTACTGCTCTGGCAGGTCATGGGTCTTAGTGCTATCCCTGGCATCATCGTCATGATCCTTCTCCTGCCTGTCAACTACGGCCTTGCTCGGGGTTTCACCATCACTTCGAAGAGAATTCTTGCAGCCACCGACAAGCGTACTAATGTCACCAATGAGGTCCTGCAAAACATTCGCATCATCAAGTACTTTGCCTGGGAACAGCGTTTTGGCCGTATCATTGACGAGAAGCGTCAGCTGGAACTCAAGGCTTTGCGTTCGAGGTTCATGGTCTGGGCACTGGCTGTAGCTATTTGGAACTCCGTGCCCGTTCTCATCACCTTCTTCTCGTTCCTTGTTTACACGGTCGTCGAGCAAAAGCCCCTGAAGCCATCAATCGCCTTTACAGCCATGTCACTCTTCATGCTCCTCCGTGTCCCGCTGGACCAGTTTGGTGACATGTTCGCCCACGTCCAGGAAACCAAGGTTTCTATCGATCGTGTGGAGGATTTCCTTCAGGAGGAGGAGACCGACAAGTACATTCAGCTTGGCTTGGATAATGTGGATGACGAGGGTGTCAGGCGAATTGGTTTCAACAACGCTACTCTTACGTGGGGTAGCAAAGACACTGTTGCTGAGGATAGTGCCCGTGCTTTCCGACTCATGGATCTGAACATTGATTTCAAGATCGGTAAACTGAACATCATCGCAGGCCCTACTGGTTCTGGAAAGACATCCATGTTGATGGGTCTTCTTGGTGAAATGACGTTGCTAGAAGGAGGCGTTTACTGTCCCGGTGGCCGTAGCCGAGAAGAGGTTCATCCTGATCCTGAGACTGGTCTCGCCAACACGATCGCCTACGTCGCACAATCCGCTTGGTTGGTTAACGCAAACGTCCGCGAAAACATCCTCTTCTCTGCGCCATTTGACGAGCAACGGTACCGCAATGTCATTGTGGCTTGTGCACTTGAACGCGATCTCCAGATTCTCGACCATGGCGACGAGACACTGGTAGGAGAGAAGGGCATTACACTTTCTGGTGGACAGAAGCAACGCATTTCTCTTGCTCGTGCCCTTTACTCCAACTCTGCCCATCTGCTACTTGACGACTGTCTCAGCGCTGTTGACTCGCATACCGCGCAATGGATCTTTAGCAACTGCATTCGTGGACCCCTCATGAGAAACCGTACTTGTGTTCTCGTCACACACAACACGACGCTTTGTGTTCCTTCTTCCGACTATGTGGTCCTCCTTGAGAATGGCCGAGTTGATATCCAAGGCCCTTCAGCTGAGGTTATTGCTTCCGGCAAGCTTGGTGAGGAGATTCAAAAGTCTCATCCCGGCTCAGCCAACCCCTCGCGCATTCCTTCTCGTGTTCCCTCAAGCGTCGGTGATGATGAAACCACTGTTAATGGCCAAGGCGATGCTCTCGATGGTGTTGATAGCTCTAAGAAGGACGCACAGAGCAAACCCAAGAAGGATGCCATGGAAGAAACCAAGGCCACCGGATCAGTCAAGTGGCCCGTTCTCAAGCTGTATCTTCAGTCTATGGGCCCTTGGTGGTTCTGGATTGTTGCTCTCTTTGTCTTTATTTCTCAACAGGTTTCCGGATTGGCCACCAACCTCTGGGTCCGTGTATGGGCGAATCAGTACGTCATTGGTACACCAGAGTCAAAGGTCGTGCCTGCTATGTATTCTTCTACGCAATTCAACGCTGTCGGCTTTGCCAACGTTGTCCGACTCGGCTCTGCGGAAGACCTGAAGCCTCTCGATGGGTCCTTCTCTGCGCAAGGCCACCCGCATGGGGTCAATGCCATGTACTACTTGACCGTTCTCGCTGCTATTGGAATTGCTGGTGCCATGGCAGCTCTCTTTAGAGACCTCTGGATCTTCCTGGGTTCGTTGACAGCATCAAAGGGCATTCACGATCGGTTGATAGCATCTGTGACGCGAGCCAAGTTCAAGTTCTTTGATGTCACGCCACTAGGCCAATTGATGAACCGATTCAGCAAAGACCTGGAGGCGGTTGATCAAGAAATTGCGCCTGTGGCTATTGGAGTGATCAGCTGTGGCATTTCTCTAATGATGACAGTTGGCCTGATTGCATACATCACACCCAAATTCTTGTACGCCGCTTTTGGTATTGCTATTCTGTTCTACCTCATCGCCGCTTTCTATCTCCGAGCTTCTCGCGATCTGAAGCGTCTTGAGGCGGTCCAGCGCAGTCCTCTGTTCCAGCAATTTGGAGAGACATTGAGTGGCATGACAACGATTCGAGCTTATGGTGACGAGCGACGATTCATCCGAGACAACTTGGAGAAGATCAACACTCAGAGTCGACCCTTCATTTACCTGTGGGCATGCAATAGATGGCTGGCCTTTAGGGCTGACCTTGTGGGAGACTTGGTGGCCTTCTTTGCTGGCATGTTCCTTATCCTTAACCTTGGTAAGACGGATCCCGGAGCCGCGGGTATTTCCCTGAGCTACGCATTGAGCTTCACTGAGAGTGTGTTGTGGCTTGTACGCCTTTATGCCATTAACGAGCAAAACATGAACTCTATGGAACGTATCAAGGAGTATCTCGACGTTGAGCAGGAGGCGGAAGCTGTTATTGAGGACAGCCGACCCCCAGCAGACTGGCCTCGTAAGGGGTCGGTCGAGTTTGTGGACTACACAACAAGTTACCGAAAGGAGCTCAACCCTGTCCTGCAGAACATTACACTCAAGATTGAGCCGCAAGAAAAGGTTGGTATTGTTGGAAGAACAGGTGCAGGCAAGAGTTCTCTGGCCCTGGCGATTTTCCGAGCGCTAGAGGCGGATAAGGGCAAGATTCTTATCGACGGACTTGAGATTGGCAGCATTGGTCTTCAGGATCTCCGAGAGAACATCACCATCGTGCCTCAAGATCCTACACTATTCCATGGCACGATTCGAAGCAACCTGGATCCATTCGATCAATACACAGATGATCAGATCTTTGCGGCGCTTCGACGAGTACAGCTCATTGGTCCCGATGAGCCTCTAACATCACCACCGACACCTACACAAACACCTGGCTCACCAAACTCATCAACTGCCAAGACCAACAAGAACATTTTCTTGAACCTTCAATCACCAGTTGCAGCATCAGGCTCGAACTTGTCCCAAGGACAGCGCCAGCTTCTGTGCCTCGCTCGAGCCATGCTCAAGTCTCCCACAGTATTAGTCATGGACGAAGCCACAGCATCCATCGACTACGGCACCGACTCAAAGATCCAAGAAACAATCCGCGAGCTCACCGGCACCGTCATCACAATTGCCCATCGACTAGCAACCATTGTTGATTACGACAAGGTGCTGGTTCTCGACAAGGGTGAGGTGGTGGAGTATGCTCACCCATGGGAACTCATCAACAATAAGGATGGTACATTCCGCAGTATGTGCGAGATGAGTGGTGAGTTGGATGTTCTCCTCAAGGCGGCGAAGAAGAAGTGGGATTCTGGACGCTTGGTGGATGTGGATCCATAGGAGGAGAAAGAGAAGCTACCACGTATAGAAGAGGAGGATTAAAAGTATGAGAGAGGAACGAGTTCTGGGAGTCAGTACTTGTATATTTGTGGTATGAGCCATGGACTTGAATAAAAGTATAGAAGGCTTATGCCTATAATTATGAGTTGTGCGCATTGACTGGTGCTGTGATGCCTAAAAATGTTGTGGCGCGAGTCTAAGCGCATCATGATATTGTAGTAGTCGATGTGTCTAATGTCATCAAATGAAGCCATCGTCAATGCGAAAGTGGGCCCGGCAAGTGGATGACATCTTCTCCGCAATTCGGCGTCGAGATTGCATGAACTGATACTTCAACAGTTTAATACGACTTCCATTATTAGCGTGCATACAGTATGAGTATGTGTCTATTCATATAAATGTTTCAATAACTGCATTACCCCTACTCACTCAATACAGGGCATGCATGACTCTCAGGCAGCACCCTTCTTCACTGAAAAAGGGTACGTATCTTTCTTCGTCACTGGGTTATAGACCGATTCGTTGGCCTTGACGACTTGACAACATAGCATCAACTCTAGCTCTTGTCTTATAAAATAGTTTCATTCGCTTGCTCGTATTTCCCCCTCTTGTCTACTGTATTTTTCCTTCCCCTCATTTTTCTACCGCGGACTTTTTTGGCAGTGCTTCATAGCCAATACTTACGTGTACCTCTGTGGCGAGGTCAAATTGGGCACGTGCTCATCACTCCATCAGGATTCTAGAACTTGATCAGCATCTCCGACATTTTTTAATATATCGTTCTTCATCAACCCCGTCAAGGGCGGTTTAACTCTTTTCGCTGTTGGGGATATCGTTAGGATGGCATCGCAGCGAACGTCGCAGACTCCTCCGCATTTGGACTCGGAGAGCGTGACGAGTGGGCAAACGTCTACTTCGCAAATGCCGATGCATCATTATCCTGAGGATCAGCGACAACAGCAGAATGCAACGCCTTACACGGACCGCTCAGAGGATGATCCGCCTCCGAGTTATACTGTAGTCGACAATGAGGGACCTCACGCGAATCCATTTGACCTGTTGCCTACCAGCTCATCCTCCCTTGGTCTGCATCCCTTCAAGGGGACTTCCAACGACAAAGTAGTCTACTATCTCGACAAGCGTCTTGATACAGACCCTGAATTTCTCGAGCAGCACATATCAGAACTCGCCAAGGAACCACCAAGACCATACGTCCGCATCCAAGGTCTAGACCGCAAGTCCAGCAAGGATGGGATCGACTTTGACATTCACATTGAACTCACGCCCCTGCTGTATCAAGAGATGGCAACTCGTCGTTCGTGGAGACGCATACGCGCCGTGAACAATTTCGACAAAGTGCGCCGCGGGACAGCGACCATGACACGCGCACCGGGATTCGGGGGCAGCGGACCGCCTGAGGAGGGCACGCCGGGTGTTGCGCAATGGTGCTATCGATACTGTGCGAGCAGAGCCGGTCTAAAGGTGTTTGTTCTAGAGCGGCGCTTGACGGGCTGGGATTTCGCCCTCGTGGGGTCTAGGCTGGAGAGTTTGGTGCGGGGGACGGGGTATCGTGGGGAAGTCAACATTACGTTTCCTACGACGAATGCACGCGTTGAGATATACAACCGCTGCCTAACCAATCGATGGCGCCTCACACGATGGATTGTTGTTCTGTTTTATCTTACGCTTCTGTGGATATTCACTTGGCCGTGGGTATCGCTGCGAACGAGGTGGTACGAGACGGTATTCGTGGAATGGTCGCTAAGTCGCCCTGACAGACAGGGAACGCTCCGATATGCATGTATGAGTGAAGATCAGTGGTTCAGACTCTGGCGACGGCCGATTGAGCAGGCGATTCAGACGAGGCGACGAGGACGGTTGAGCCGTGATGATATAGTGGACGAGTGCGTGGCACCCGGGGCTGAAGATTCCGCGAGGGGGATGAGAGCGGGATTGGAGGTTCTGCAACGGACGTTTGGATGGGGAGGAGATGGAGAGGGGAGTGGAAGACATTCGCCGTGTATTTGATGGTGTTTGGTTTGGTTTTGGGGGTCTTAGATTGAGCTCGCTCCTGGGTTTGCATGGAAGCGTTGGCGTATTAATATTGCATTGCCTTGCATCGACTTTTATTTATGATTCATGATAGTTATTCCCAACTCAAAAATGTTTTTCGTTTGTGTTTGAGCTTCGCTCTGGGTTTGTTGCGCTGTACTGATATGAACTTCTCGTATCGTCAATTAGACCACCACAGACAATACATCACCAGGTTTGGAGGAACAGATAAGAGAGAGGAGCATCAACTAGTCTCATAGTACAAGATCTGAATATCCGAGAGCCAAATCGATATTTTCAGCTCATAATTAGATATGATACTGACGAATTCAATATTCTGAACAACGGGTTCAGGGTAGGTAGCTCATCTCTTATCTTATCAGCCCCTCCACCCCACCAATGTCGCTCACTCATCATCTACACATCCCTTACCAATCTCATTCATCAAGTTCAAGACTTATACTGCAGTCACTCTCTCTTTCGGCATTCATCGCATTTCATTTCACAGAATAAGGATAAAGGCTTGCATATACAGCCGTCACGACGACTGAAGCCGAGATGAGTTCCAGCTCAAGAAGAATACTGGCTGTGGCCCTTGAGAATGAGACAGCAGTTTTGTCAAAGTTGGTGAAAGGTGAGTCCACTTTATCCAGATGTTCCAGTGGCCATGCCTACGAAATATACACCAGCATCATTCACGACAACATTCACTAACACATCACAGACCTCACAGGATCAGCCCCAGAATCACCAGATCCCTCTCTCGGCATTGCGGGCACAACCCATAGCCTCGCCCTCAAAACACCATACTATTCCACCACAGTTCCCATCTGGCTTGACCTCATCGCCTCACCCTCTGAATGGTCAGAGTCATTTCTCTCTCCCGAAGCCGCCGAAGTGCTCGCTGTGTTAGGAGGAGTAGTAGTAGTCTTCACCGCAGGTCCGATTTCGTCGTCCAAGGATCACCCGGCAAAGGAACTAGTTGAGCACATCGGCAAAGTCCTGAAGAAGGGACTGGGGGGATGGGAGTGGGATGGTGTAGGACTAGCTATCGGCGTGGGAGGAGATGGCAACGAAGAAGAATGGGATGAGATCTGTGCAGAGGCTGGATTGGAGTTTGTGTCTCTTGGTGGAAAAGGCGATACTGGCCGTAACGAATTTGGCGGTACGTTGAATCTGTCGCTCGCAGAAAGTTGCTAACAAGGACAAGAAAAAACAGGAGTTGCACGAGTAAAAGAAGCCCTCGAAGCAAATGACTGGTCTCAACTCGAAGCACCACTATCAGATTCCGAGTTTGGTGACTTTGAAACGAGCTCAGCCAAGGCCAATGAGGATGACAAAGAACTAGATCCCCAAAAGATGGGCTTTGGCTTCGACAAGTCAGACTTTGAAGGCCTACGACGCGCCATATGGGAGTCCAGCCAGGATGTTGAGGAACCCTCAGAATCCAGCAAGGCGGAGACTAGCAAGGAGGGTGCTTCTGGGGGAATAGGGTTAGAGGACCTGGATGAGGACGAGATCGCCAAGATCGAGAAGATGATGAGAAAACTCCAAGCTGTGAGGGAAGCCGGCGAGGGGATGGGAGAGGAACAGAGGAAGAGAATGGCGGCCAGGGCTGTTGAGGAGGTCATGAGAGATCTCTGAACTGGATACGCATCAACTGAATCTCTTCCAACACGAGGTGATTCCCTAAAATATTTGTCGCATCATCTCCAGATCATGATAGACTCTAAACCTCCCATCAGCTAATGATGTCCATACACCACGCCGACTGCCAGTCTGAAGACCTGCCAAAGCTGACCCCACGAGTGGCGCGACAGCTAACCTTGATCTATATGCCGAGTCCTCTGCGGCCGTCTAGGCATCGACATAGCACGGCTCGCTTACCGTGCCGTTGCACCATGGCCACATCGTACAACTCAGATCGTGATCCACGGACCGGGTCTTACGTAGTACATATCCAGAGCTGGCGAGACCCTTTGGCTGGTATGTATGAGACCCAAGTCTCATGGCATTCGACAAGCACCATGATGATATTGGTAACCCGAAGTACAGACACGCCTCGGTCAATTCAATGGTGTGTACAGACTTACTGACAGCGGTAACAATGAGTTCAAGAGTCAAAGCATGTTGCAGTCTCAATCTCACATGTCTTTCCAGCACAGACACGTCTCCCAATTTAGACAATATGCAGCGCATCGTGGCATCAGGTAACCCGCTCAACCTTGTGCCGTTATGGCAAAGTTTTTGTAGATCGGCATGGATCGTGACATCCAGATCACCGGACTCAACACCGCGGTGACATGCTCAATAGCTCCGTAGATAGCTTGGTGGTCTTGGGCGGTGTCGTAGCTTATGCAAGGGAGAGATTCTGAGATTCTTCCAAAAGTCGCGGGCGTCGACTAATATGTCATAGCTTGTTGTTAGTAAATAAACTTGTCCCCTATCTTAAATCGACCGCTTGAATTGACATGACTCGACTCATGGAGTTGACGATCGACTAAACAGGGTCAGAGTGCAATTGAGGCCGGAAAGAAGCGACCCCGGCCCAAGGGTCCACCGGTGATGTTGGTTAAGCCAGATTGAGACTGCGGTTGAGTCAATAATGAATCCCCTGAGATGCCATGATAGACGACGTCAAAGATCTCAGACGCCCCAGTTTGTTTAGTCTGGTCCGTCCCACAACCCTTGTTTGGCGCATGTAGACCAAACAGGGGAGCGACTCACGTTTCAGCGCGTCTTGCTAGGTAGAAACGTAAACGTGCTCAGCCGGGGCTTCAGCTGTCCATCAAAGCGGTGCAGCTGAAGGGCATGATGCTGAGAGCCCCATACCGGTTAGTTAGCATGAGCCGCCAAGCTTGGCATGTTACCAACAGCGTTTGAGAATTCGTATCATTGTCATACCATGTCTGGACAAGTTATTCTTAGGATCTAGGGATGCTCTGAAGGGAGATATCTCCTGAGTGGTGCATGCCAACTCTGCAACAGATGGTGAGGACTGAAATCAAGTGGTCAGCAAACGCGCTCGACGCGCTGCCATCCCCGCCATGGATGCATATGCATATCGTCCCCAGTATGAACTTTGCCGCCATTGGTCGGATTCGTGATTCGTCATGCAAGTTGTCGGTTGGACTTTTCGGATTTGGTCAGAGGATTGACAAGTCAGTTTGACTGCGGCCATGGGTCGGCCAAACTCGATCGACAGTAGGGTTCGTCGAACGGTGCTCATTCTTGTCTGTGCTTTCTGACCTCAGAAGCTGGGAGTATGAGAGCAAAAGTCTCTGGTGATGAGGTGAGACGAATAAATATAGCAATGGTTCTTTCGTGGCGCAATTGGTTCAATTGTTCATCAAGAATCCTCAAGCTACGTCGTGTTGTTGTTGTTGTTGTCCAACGCAAATCCACCAACCACAAGCTCTCATGATATTCCGGCATTTATGCAAGCAAAATTCAGTGGGCACCGGCTGCGAGTCTCATGGCTGCATGCCCTCAGCTTTACTTGGTGAACACAACTGCCTTGCCTAGAGCTCAAAGAAAAAGAGAGCGAGTTTAGGGCAACTGCCCCCCTAGACTTAATCGGGTGAGGTAAAACTCCAACACTGGTGGACCCAATGGCATGTGGCCGGCTGGCGGAGACATGGCTCAACGCTGATTGGCTCTGTATCATGCTGATCCTGCAAGGTACCATGCCCCAGATGCACCTCAGGGGTCTAAGTCAGGGGTAACGGTGCCAAAACTGGTAAGTACCAAGCTGACGATGAAAACAATTCGACATATATCTTGTGTTTTCTGATCTATCATGCCGGATCTTTTATGTCGCTCCGGACGCGCCCGGGAAAAGACTCGGATCCGGCAAAAGAAAAGAATTAATGTCTCTGAAGCACCATTTTCCGGTCGTCCATCAAAGGATGTTGTGTGTGTCCATGCTTCATGCATACTGTAGTAAGGGCGACACTTTTCGTATTACAGCCACAACCGTTGAGGCTTTGTTAGGTTGCAAAGACCAGAGCCCGATGGCGGTGGCCGTAGGACCGTTCATCGCTGAAGCCGGTAGTCTCTGAATAGTTTCATTCTGCTTCCCTTCAATACCCTATTCATTGTTAGCCAAGTCGGAATAATCAGGTAGACGCTAAAAGTTGCCAAGGCGCGACCGACCTTTGGCCCCAACGTCAGGCTGATTTTGCTTGAACAAGCGTCGATCGCAAGTGTGTTTTGTACAAGAGAGCCACGAGAAAAGGGGTCAGAGAAAACATCACACAGTAAGCCGTGTTGTGGCCCACCAGTTGACGATGGATTGAACTACTGCAGGAACAGGGTCTCAGCATACACACCTTCACAACAGATCCAGAACATGCAAGTCTTTCACGCCAACGAGACATGCCGTGGCGTGGTGGCATTGCTGTGGTACGATCCTTCGCTGGATCCTTTGATGCAGGTACGTGTACAATTCAGGAAATCCGTGTCATGCTTGAGGCTACCGACGATATCGGAGGCTTATTTCTGAAACGAAAGACAGAGTTTATGACGATATAAACCTGACCTCGAAAATTCTAGCTTGCTTTGTGAAAGGGTTCTTTGAAAAGAGCTAATGGATCCAAAAGATTCCGCAGAGAATGTCATTGCGTTCCCCTTTTTGGATCACCCCTGCAATGGTCGACATGGGAGTTTGTCGGAACGTGGATCCAGCAGATCTGACGAGATTGTTGAAGAAGGATGAGTCAGGATCAACGATGTGACTGGCGAGGCTGACTAGCATAAGTCAGCATCTTGATGGGAATTGAAAATGCAATTGTTCCAACAATTTTCATAACTGAATAACGAAAAGAAGCAAAGACCCAAAACCACGGGTTGTGGTTCTCAATTCTCGAAACCAATTGTGGATCAAGGGAAGAGTCAATTGGCTGTGCCACTTACTATTCAACAAATGCAACCAAAAATTGCCAGCATCAAGGAAAGATATCACACTTCTCTGAAGACAGTGCTGAGAACCGATAGAAAGCCCCCAGAGAAGTGCGATAAAGTGAATTCCATTGGAAAAGGATTTGTCGGGCATTTGAAGAACCCATACTGCCCCTACCCTCATAAGGGAGTACTGGATGACATTGCTGAAATCCCGAGTCGATATGTACTGGCCTCCCAAGACTGGATTGACGGCACGGATTTTCGGCGACAGTCATGCGTACAGGTGCCCTTCGTCAACTGAAGAAATTACGTCAGATGTGGTACAGTATCAGGACGGTTTGAAGGTGCGAGATTGAGATATGTGGCTGAAGGCACACAAAGCTCCTGAAGCTGTGGATTTGCTTCGCAACCGAGGGAAGGGTGGGAACACGTGCCATATGTTTGATCTTCGCATTGCTCATGCGTCTCCTTTTGGTAAAAGTTTTGGATATTCACATCGAGAGGACAGGATTCGGGACTTGAAGAACGTAACAACTGACAAGACAGACCAACAGCAGGGGCATGTTCGAGACGTCAATTGCCTGTTACCAGTCATCATGCAGTCATTGGGCCAGTTCGACATCTTGCGGGATGATAAACCGATGGCCCGGGACTTGACATTTTTTCTGGCTGAGTCTTCCGGCTGTCATGTTGCGGGTCTGATGATCAGCATCCATCATAACAAAGTGCTTCCGACCGTCAAGCGCGTCATGTCGTATTGGTTCCTGTAACCTTGAGAAACAGGTTCGTCCGGTCTGATTCGAGCTGAATTGGCCAATATCAATCTCGGTATTGAATAGAGCAACATGATTTGATAACGTCATGTAAAACTAGAATCGAGATGGTCAGAAAGAAGTGTGGCGCCAGCTGAAGCTATCTGGTGACGCCTTCCCTCCTCGTCAGACAACGGTTCGATAGGGTAAGACCGGACCGTTTCTCGGTTGCCTGTTTTGGCAGGAAGAGCTAACGTCAGGAATGGTGGCCAATAAGGAGCCAAGTTATGGAGGGCACAGCACCCTTTTACCGCTCCGTCTTGGGGGCCGTTTACCTGTCGTCCCCTAAAACAAACCCACTATTTTCATTGGCGCGTACCTTGCATTAGAGTGCATAGAGGAATGATCCAATGGACTCTGCATATCTGCACAACGCACGTCTATGAAAAGCTTCATCTCTGCACAACTTCACCCAAAGAGCCCACATCAGCAAGGACCCTACCCCTGATGCAGGTACCGTGCCCTACCGATGCTACCCAACTGAGGAATAGACAAACTCTCATTGACGCTTCAACTCCACTCCCGTACTTCCAACCATTCAAACTGTACGTTTATTCAAGTCCTCGCCGCGTCCTTGCGCCTGGTCTTGGCCGTGACTTTTTGGTGTATCCGTCCGTTTACTGTAGCCGTCAGCCACATTGAATTCTTTGTTGCATGATGGATACCCTGGTCTGATGTCTGGGACGAGAACGCCGATCGTTTCTCACGATGCCAGTGCCAGTGTCACACGGATCGAACTTGACACAGACTCAGAGTAGCGAAGCCAATGTGAGATGGCAAAAACAAGATGAACTCGAGAGAAGCAAAAATAATTAGAGGTTCATGATTGACAACTGATCACACGTCATGGAAGCTGAAGCACAAAGAAAACGCACAGGTAAAGATGCCGACCACCCAGAGCTAATTCTTCCCCAACAGCGGCAGTCTCGCAGGGCCCCTGGATGCTGATCCAGGGTTTGAACCACAAGTTCTACCCGGCCTCTGAACTTTCACACTTGCCAATTGTGGCATGTCTATTCCTTCAGGCTCACGGTTGGATGTCACCCAATCCAGGGACGGCACTGATTTAGCATATCTTGGAACTATCTGACGGACCGAAGTCCGGACAAGTCTGGGCCAAGAGGCAATTGATACGAAGAGAAATCGAACCGGTCACGACCGCTGGATGAATGGACAAATGGGTGGATGTCTTTGTTCTGTGCGTTGGGGAGCTGGGATGTTTGTGGTGGTGTCGGATGTGGACTCCAAGCAAGGCTTGAGTGGGTGTGCACGCCAGTGGTTCTCGTCAGTCACTCGTCAGTGGTTCGTTGGCAAAGTCTTCGTGCAGTTTTGGCCCGCTATGGTCTGCTTTGCTACTCGCCAACAGGCCCCTCCCTCGTACACATTGTGCGGGTTGGATGTGACACGGTTGGCTTTTTCCACAAGTAAGGGCCTGTCCGATGCTGAGAATCAGATGTGACGGACGAACAAGGACGAGACAAATTCCTCATCTGGAAGAGATCGCTTATCTGGAGGTTACGCTGCTGACTTGAATTGTCAAACCAAGAGACAAGGCTGAAAAGGAGGCCAATTTTGAGTTACCTTTTGTGGCGACACGACGAGCTATTTGCTAGCTGATCTCACAAGTTTTGGTTAGTTTGTGCTAACTTGGGCACATGCTGGCGTCGGGGCGTAACGTGTTTGAGGCCTTCGTTCTTGAAGGAAACTCACGAGTTGAGAAGAGTCGGACTGGCTGATTTTGGGGGCAGCGGAACCAGGGGGTAAAAAGAGAGAGACGATGACTGGCTAGGCTTGGGATCCATTGCTGGGCTCGGGCGACTTCAGGGCTGCAATGCATCAACCCCCTGTCGTCCTCACCAACTGCAGACCAAACACGGCGGCGTTGTGGTTTGTAACGGTCCCGTCGCTGCCCCTTGGCGCGTTAAGCTGCTGTCTACCCTCCACCGAAGCGCATCACGCCCGCCCAGTCAGGAGACTGAGGTACCTGGGGCTAGGTAACTTTGTCAAGCCACTGCTCAGGTACCCGCACTTCTGTCTTTGGCGCCAGGATACATTGAGTCGAGGTTCCATCCTTTTTCCCTTTTCCCAGTTTCTGAGCGTTTTAGCACGGCGCCGTGTCCCCACACTACCTACTAGTGGTGGTACCTTGGTTTGAGTCCTATACCTTTTCTCCGATCGAGGTGCCCGCCCGTGGAGGGGACGGCAGCAAGAGGTGCAGGACTAGCCACTAGGGACAGACAGGTAGGCCTCTAGACTCTGTCGGCAACGGCTCTTCTCCTTTGAAGACTTCCCCCCATCCCCGTCC